>QAOC01035303.1:954915-1042236 GCA_003255005.1 Begonia fuchsioides | reverse complement strand
ATGGTAAACGCTTCCACTTATGATTGGGAGTATGATGGACTTTCTAAATTTATCTAAAGAATGAACTCGATTGTGGAGCATAGCAAAGCATCAGCCTGAAACAGATTCACAAAATTCCATGAGGTATGGATCATTCACGAACAAATTACATTGCTTTTAGCGGAAAAATCAGAAAACAAATGAGCATGTGAGTTTTCATACCTAAAGTACGAATCCAAGTAGGTTTAGTATATCAAATATAACGTAAATTTATTTCAGTTTGGCTTGTAATCGCAACTTTAAACAAAAAAATTACCAAATGTAATATAACTTCCATTTAAACTGACGAACTATAAGCATCCCGGTAAGAATCCCATTTTCCAGCTTCTAATTTCAGAAGTAAAAGAAAATGCCAAAACAGAAGATACAAAACGTCAAAATTGTCCAACACTACAAAAGAAAGAAATACATGATGCGCACAAGAAGAAAAAAACTTAGAGATGATTATGTAACAATTAGGAATATGTAAAAAGAGGACCAAATGTGATCTAAATAGACTGACTGAAAAAGATAAAAAGCTCACCAGCTCATTAGAGATAAGTAAACTTCTCTCGACTAATCTAACCAAGAAACATTTAAATAATCATTTGTCATGCCAACTCCAGGTGAGACTAATTACAAAAAGAAATAATAGGTGAGCCGCAAACATTCATATTCATGGCGAGCAGAAAATAAATGTTGATGGTAAATAAAAAATAAAAGTAAATGATGCACCTGAGTATCGAAGTCTCCAATAATGCCGTCTTTACCGATTCCATCCTCTAGTAAGAAAATATATAGAAAAATTTAAGAAGCCGCGAAGCATCCACGAATGATGATTTTAGCCCAGAATTAAAGAAATTCAACTCAAATCCAAACCGAGAGTTTCTCTTAGCGCTCTTAGACTACTAAAGGACGAAAGAGTGAGCTGGGAGCCCTGGAGTAAGACTCTCAAAAGCTGAAAGCCCGATTCGTTAACGCAGACGCAAGGAACAGAGAAAACTGACTTCTGAAAGTGGGGAACGAAGGATAAAAATCAAAATTAGGGCTTGTGTTAATCCTAACAGAGATGCGAGAACTGAATTCGGTTCGGTTCGGTTCGACTTAATCAAAATTAGGGCTTGTGTTTCTCATTATATAAAAGTTGCTTTTTAATGCAAAGGGTATTGTAGTGATTTCACTAATATTAAATTAGTAGAAAAAAAGAAAAAGACTTCTTGAAAAAATGGAAAATCACAGAATGTATGGCATGGCGGGTTACTGAAGTCGATTTGCGAGCTAAATAATCTATGAGCTCCATCTCACCTCATTAATGGCGATTTAAATGTTAAATATTTCCCAATTTTTATCTTCCTGCTCCTCCACGCCACCATCTCTTTTCTTCTTCCCGAAAATCCCAACCAACTGAACCCACTTACTGCTACATTCTCGACTTCAATCGCTCTCTCTGTTTTTTCTTCCATTTTCGGCGGACTTTTGAAGCCTTTCTCCTGAAGATTCCGTCTGATTTCTTTCTTCCTCATCATGGACCTGAAGATCCGCTGCCACCCTGCTAGGTACCTACCCGGCTTCACGCATTCTTTCAAATAGCATTCTATGGTATTAGTTTTGTCTTGTTTTATTTCGTTGCTGTTATTTGACGGTGAAGAGCGAAATGGTGTTGACGTTTAGTTGTAGACTTCAGTGAATAGTCATGGAGGTTATGGAGTTTGTTTATTTTCATATAATTAATGTTTTGCGTGCATTTGGGTTTTTCTTCACTGTGGGCTTCTTACAGCTCCCTTCCGCTCCCCTACCTGAAGCCAGACGCCATGTTGGGAAGAGGATAGTGTCCGGCTGGAGGAAATTTGAAGTTGAGGGAAATAATGTAACATGGCTATTGGTATGAGACTATTTATTACTTTTCTTTATCTGCTTGAGGTTTTAATTTAGTTTATGCAGTTGGTTTCTGAATCATGTGTTTTTCCTTTTGTCATCTGTGGGAAATATCTGAGTCTATTGCCTTCTCTAGGAGTTGGATCCAGCAATTTTCAACCGGGTATTTGAAAATTTTTCTTCCTTGGCATTTCTTGAAAGATGGTGCCATTTCTAACAAGGTAATAATCTTTCTAACTGATGTGTATTTTCTTGATTCTGTTCTTCCGTTTAACTCTCAATGAAATTCTGAGTTGTGATTTCAAATTTTCAAAGAACACATCTCGGGTCGACTGGGCCTAATAATTGAGTAGGAAAAGAGAATTTTTGCTATTTCCACATTCCTTTCATACTGTTAGTAAGTCAGGACTTTGGTTTTTTTTTTTTAAACTAAGTAAAGATCTGACCAGCTTACATCATAAGATTCACTCAATGGGGGAGGCATTTTCATGATCTTGGTGGGTTATTCTTCTTGCAGTGATTGGGGATTCAGCTCATGTAGTTCATAGATAATGATCTGATATTGAGCTAGGTAAATTTTTTTTAATCAAAGCTTTAGCTAAAAACCTCAAAATCTCACGCTCATAATACACATTTTCTGCAGAAATGTCAAGAATTGCCAAGTGGTAGCTTGAGAAGTCAAAAGTAAATGTTGTCTTTCGGCTACAATTCCATGCCACCCATGTAAGTTTCTAATTTTGTTGGGTTTATATTTCCCCATTGGTGAATTTGTGCTATCACTTGAAGCTACGATGCCTCGTATATCCTTTTTCTATTTTGTCTTTAGGAATTCATCATCTGGATTATTTTTCACTCTCCATGACAATTCAATATCTTTATAGTAAACAAATCTTTGTGGTAAACTCCTTCGCAAAGCATCACAAATGAAATTGATGTGATTAACAAAATGTAATTACTTTGTCCTGCCAAGATTTATCATTTTAATGAATCTCAACGAAATATACATCCATGAGAATTCTCCAATATGATGTATCAAGCAACTACTTCCTCCACAAAATCCTCGAGTTCTAACCCTCTTTCTCAAGTTCATCGCTTTCAACTTCTCTTACCAGTTCAATGCAGTAGCGTCAGTTATTGACTAGGTAACTAAATTCATTTACATGTATGTCATGTCCATTTCCCGACTTTCTGCAATATATTTGGCTAAAAGTCAAATGATGATTTTAAAGTAATGGCAGGGTCAGTGTAGTTTATATGATAGATTTTGACTTCTTATCTGGTTTTCTAAAGCTTACATTTATTGATCTATTTCATGAATTTAGATTCCACAATCTGGATGGGATAAATTATACATATCATTCATTCCATCTGATTCTGGAAAGGCAACTGCAAAAACAACGAAAGCAAATGTAAGAAATGGGACCTGCAAATGGGCAGATCCTATTTATGAAACTACTAGACTTCTGCAAGATGACAAAACAACACAATTCGATGAGAAGATCTATAAACTCGTGGTGGCTATGGTATGCTCTTTTATAGTAGTGATTAAATGGTGTTCTTCTTTTGGAGTTTTAATAATCTTTTCCACACGTCTCTTAAGAGAACTAAATTAAATTGGTTACAGGGTTCTTCACGATCTAGCATCCTTGGGGAGGCTAGCATCAATCTTGCTGATTATGCTGATGCATTAAAGCCTTATGCTGTTGCATTGCCACTTACTGGATGTGAATCTGAAACAACTTTACATGTGAGAATTCAAAACTACTAGTTATTTTTTTTGGCTGAAACCAATGTATTATTGGCATAAGAAGAAAGACTTCTATTGATAAAAATGAATAGTATATATGAACTTGTATTACTGTAATAGGTTGCTGTGCAGCTTCTAACGTCTAAAACTGGTTTCAGGTACTTAAAAAAAGGCTAACTCTATGCTCGATATTTGTATGTATCTTGATAATCTGTGACTATTGACATCTTCAGTTTGCTCATTTGTGCTCAATCTTTCCAGAGAGTTTAAGCAACAGAGGGAGCTTAGAGAGAAGGGACTTCAGACATCTACTGATCCAAATTTTCATGATGATTCTCCCAGCAGAAGAACATCTTCATCTGAAGAGATTGTCAACGATCATGATAAGGTTGTGTTTCAATTGCTCATTCTTTGTGTTTAATTGGATATTTATATTTGAGTGCCAATCAGGAAATAATTCTTTATTTCTCATTGGAAAATAGGTTGATAATAGAGTTAAGTTCAAAGGAGAATCTGGAGAGCTTCCTCTGCATGGAGTTGGCATAAATGGAGATTTTGCTGACTCAGCTGCTTCATATGATGGCTCTTCAAATAATTCTGGAAATTTCTATGCTGAGAAACATGATGTGTCAAGCACAAATGAAAATGAGAGCGTAAGAAGTACAATATCTGGTGATCTAGGCGTACATTCACTTGGTCAAACTTATGGAACACACAAAGGAAGCCTTTCTGAGCATCATCGGTGCTCAGTTCAACGAACTAATGAGTGGGACCATGAATGGAGTCATGACTATTGGGAATTTGGGGTTCTCCTCACACGGCGGAATCACCGGTGTTCGTAACACCGATAACGTGTGAGTTACATGTTACATGAAAAATCGTTGTTATGATATAATACACTCCCAACACTGACTGCTGGTGGTAACTTACCTCTTGCTTATGATGAAAATAGTATATTTAGAGGAAGCCTGGAAATGGCACAATCCTCTATCTTTGAGTTGAAGTTGGAGTTGAGCTCTCTACATAACTATGCTAATGAGTTGAGTAATGAAACTGTAAAATTTTCCCACCAACTTGCTTCTGAGATTACCTCGGGAAAAAAGCTGGAAAATGAAGTTTGGGATCTGAAATCTGAGTGTTTAAAGCTCAAAGAAGACATTGGATGGTTCAAAAGTTCTAAAAAAAATAATCCAGTCATTACCAAAGCGTTAAATGGAGCAGACCAAGAACAGCTATATCAAGGATATGAGCTGAAATTACTTAAGGGGCTCTTAATGGTGGAAGAAAGGATCAAAGATCTTCAAAACAAGGGATGCTTGGGATTCCAAGATAGAGACTTAAGGTTTCTTCTCTCTGACTTAAAGAAACTATCATCTTTTCTGCAGGATTTCAAGCAAGACTCTGGTCTGGGCATTCCGGGCGTTGGTTTGACAAGTTTAAAAGAGCCACAAATTTTGAAATCAAATAAAAATCTGCCAATAGGAACTGATTATGATGCAGATATGCTTCAATCAGAGGACATGCTTCATTATCTGATACCTAGCTTGGTGTCTCATGAACCTGAATCTGTGATGCCAACAACTCTATGAAGGGAAAGATTTTTGAACTCATGACGGAGTTAGATGATTCAAAAGCTGAACGTGAAAACCTTTTGAGGAAAATGGAGCAAATGAAATGCTATTATGAAACTCTTGTTCAGGAACTTGAGGAAAATCAGAAGCAGATGATGGGAAAGTAACAAAATATAAGAAATGAACATTCTGCTTGCATATACACGGTTGCAAAGAGTAGGGCTGAGATGGAATCATTACATCATGACATGAGTAACCAGCTATTAAAATTGACTGAAGACAAATCTTATGTGGATTCTCTTAATGAAGAGCTCGAAAAGAGAGCCACTAGTGCGAGGCAAGGCAGCTCTAAGAAGAATTACTCCATTGCTGTGAACCAGTTACAGAAGGACCTTGAATTGCTCTCTTGCCAGGTTACGTCCATGTTTGAGACTAATGAGAACCTCATTAAGCAAGCTGTTCCAGATTTTTCTATAACAGTCTATCAAACAGCAGAAATGGAAGAAATTTATGCTGCAAAAGTGTTACTGGCTCAAAATAATTATACCAAGGTGAAAGATTGTCAGTCAAGGGGGGGAGTTTTCTCTAAGGATTTGAAAAGGTCTATCGATTTGCAGGAAGGGCTGTACCGAAAGGTTGAAGACGAGGTTTGTGAAGTGCATTTGATGAACAAATACTTGGATGTCTATTCATCAACACTACAAGAAACACGCATTGAACTTAAACTGATGATAGAGAAAGCAAATGATTTTAGCCAGCATTTGGAACGGTCAACCAAATCCAACGAGTTGTTGATTCTCAAATTGCATTCTGTCATGGATGAGGTTAACTCCCTAAATGAGGATAAGGATAATTTCAGAAAAAAGTTTAATGAAATGAATTTTCAGCTTGAAACATTAGGAGCAGAATTTCAAAGTGCCACCCAAGAGAACATTTTACTTGTTCAGAAGATAAATGAATGTGAAGCGAAAATGGCAGAGTACTATGGTTTAAAGAAAAAATATCAGGTCTGCTCTTCAGAAAAAAATTCGTTGAAAAGGGAAATCCTTTTAATAGAAGATTTTCATGAAGATCTGAAAGCTCTCAGACTTGAATTCGATGACCTCACTTCTTCAAAGGTGGATCTGCAGAACATGGTTGACTGTCTGCAGAATGAGATGGCCCTTCAATCTGAAAATCTACAAGCAAAAGTCCGAAATATTGGACGTGATAATTCTTTACTCATTCAGAAGACTGCTGACTATGAAGCTCTCATGACAGAGTACAGTAGTTTTAAGGAAAGATATCAAGTCGGTTATGCCGAAAAATTAGTTGTGGGTTCTTCCTTAAAAGTAGAAGCCCTCGTAAATGAAAATCTTAATGTTGAAATGTCTTCTTTGCAGGAAGAGCTGAAAGCTCTGAGTTTTGAATTAGATGGACTAGCTTCTTCGAAGGAAAATTTGCAGAACACTGTCAATTTTCTGCATGTTAATCTGTGGAATTTATTGTCATCCTATAGCCAAAAACATGACAGACTGTCATTATTGAGTGAATGCACGTAAAAGGGTCTGGAGTCTACTAATTTATCAGGTTTTCCACTGCAATTAGAGGAGCTTTATCATAATGCGTGTGAGAAAATTTTGGAACTCATGAATGAGAATAAAAGTCTGTCAGAACTTAGAGATTTGACTCAAATTTCCTTAAGTAATGCCGAAGATGATAATCTGACAATAAAGAAAAGATTTGAATCAAATATATTTGAAATGGAAAAGAGACTTGGTTCAGCTAATGATCTAGTGCAAAAGCTTCAACTAGAAATTGAGACTCTTTCAGACAGATTTAATGGTAGCTGTCAAGGTGAAGAACAACCCTTGCAGCAGCAGAGGAAAATTCTTTCTGATTTTGACCGTTTTGAAAGTGAGCTAAACCTACTTGTTTCAAAAAACGGACATCTGACACAGGAAATTATGCAATTAGAGTCTTTGAATGAGGAACTTATAAGCTGTAAGGAGATAGTTGCAGTGTTAACAAAGGAAAAAGAAACCTTAGTTGGTTGCTTACAAGAGAAGAATGATGAATCTACTAAACTCAATTTGGTGGTTGATCGGGGAGGGAAACAATGCAATCTGTGTATGATGAGTTGCTTGTTGCCAAGTCATGCAGAGAGGAATTGGAGAGTAGAGTGGAGGATCTTAATTCCATATTAAATGAGAAGGAACTCGAGTTAGTGAATTTTGATCAGCTGAAAGATGAAGTTGTTCATCCAAAGAAATTATTATCAGACTTGGAGGGAGAGAAATAATGAATTTCGAATCTCTTACTGCTATCCGAGGAATGGTTAAATAGTGTCTGTCAAGATCGCACTTCCATAACTGATTTGGAATTTCAGTTATCTGAAATGTATGAATTCTCAATAGCCAGAGAGGTTGGATTAATTTTCACCAGAACTCAATATGGAGAATGGACTGAAGATCTCATCATGAAACATGAATCTGAGCGCAATGAACTTCATAATAGATGTGTTACATTTGAAACTCTACTTGATCGTCGTCTTGCTAATGAAGAGCATCTCTCTGAAGAGAATTCTAGGCTTTTGGCAAAAAACAATTCTTTAAAATCTGAATTAGAAATTGTCTATGCAGAAAAACAAAATGCTTCTTGAACAAAAAGGCAGCTTGACAATTCAGTTTGAGGAATTGAAAAGGAAGACCGCACTTATGGAGGCTAGTCTTGAAATGGATCACAAGAAAAACTCTGTCGAATCTCAAAAGCTGGAGCAAATGTTGGCTTGTTCTGGCGATATGATCAATGATCTCTTGCGTTCCAAGGAAAAGCTGGAAGTCACATTTTTAGTTCTTAAATCAAAATTGGATGAGCAATGTCATCATATCACCAATCTAGAAAATGGATGTAACGATGAGTTAGAAATGGTGCAAGGGAAGTGTAATGAACTTACTCAGAGACTTTCTGAGCAAACTTTGAAGACTGAAGACTTTATGGATTTGTCTATTCATTTGAAGGAGCTTAAAGATAAAAGTGAGCCTGAGTACCGCCAGGCCCAAGAGAAAAGAGAACAAGAAGAAGACACTCTTAGAGTGGATTTTGTCAAAGAACAATATGAAACAAAGCTACAGAAGATGAAACAACAGTTGTCCATATCCAAAAGGCACAGTGAGGAAATGCGGTGGAAGTTACAAGACGCCATTGATGATATTGAAAATAGGAAAAGATGTGATGTGTCTCAACTGAAAATAATTGAAGAGCTGAAGCAAAATATCTCAAAATTGGAGGAAAAGTTAAACTCATCCCTTTCTGAAAAGTGCGAAATTCAGAAAGCATATGACCTTGTGAAGGCTGAGAAGGAATGTTCTTCGATTAGCCTTGAATGTTGCAAAGAAGAGAAGCTAGAGCTCGAAGTTTCCTTGCAAAAATGCAGGGACGAGAAGTCCCAACTGGCTGGTGAACTGAACTTAATGAAAGATTTGCTCGAGACCCCTGAATATCCTGTGTGTATCGGGAAGGAAGACAGAGGTGAAACAGCCTCAAAAAATTGCATTACAGATGGTCCATTACCTGAAAAGGTTGATTTACAGAACCAAAATTCTAAAATAATATGTCAGGGAAGAACAAACAAGGATATAGTTTCTGAAAATAGTTCAACGATGGATTCATCTATTGAATCAAACAATTCAAGTCCTTGCTTAGACGAGTTACAGCAAGTTAAGCAGGTAAACAGATTTGTTTTAGCCTTAGCTTCACAATACCACTGAAAAGAAAATTATGGTGTTTAATCCAAATAAGATTTGTTCTATGCACTCATTTATTCTTATGCAAAAAAAAAAACAACAAAATTGCACCTATTTAGTTCAACTCCATCTGTGAAATTGGCATTTTAGAAAAGCTGTATGGTAATAGTTTGTTATTTGGGCTTACCTTAGAATGTCTTTGGATATCTCTTCGACAATTTGCTCCTATAGTTTAAGGCATAATTGCACTATTTACAGATGTACGGTTCTCACTAATGTGGATTTGCATGTCATTTGTCAGGATGTGCTTCTCTCTAAAGATGATAATGAAGGTTCATGTCTAAAACTTGCAAATTCCGGAGGCATTCTAAATGGCGACCCAACATTCTCCTCAAGAAGTTTTAAATCCAGCTTAGACCTTTTAAATGAAGGAGTAAGCAAGCACATTATGGTTGAATTATTGGAAAGTTTTATTTTTCAATGTGAAGTGAGACTCTATATTTACTTTCTTACCATGTTTAGATTAAATGTGCGAAGGATAGATTGATTGCGGGTCTTAGTTAAAATTGATATGCGAAAAATCACAATCTGTTCCCCTTCTTTTGTTTTGTCTTCTGCTTGCAGTTGGAAAAGATGAAAATGGAGAATTCTAATCCTCACCATTATGATAAAGGATATGACTCGGACCGTCTTGCTCTGCTAATGGAACTGATACAATTTCAGAAGGTATAATAATTTTTAGCTTCTTTAGCCTTTGTATCAAATGTCAGAAATTGCTTCATTTTCAGGTAAATGAAAAATTACAAAGCCTGGTCCCCTCGTTCAATGATTTTCCCGGCAGTGGCAATGCATTAGAAAGGGTGCTAGCTTTGGAAATCGAGCTTGCGGAAGCATTACAGGGAAAGAACAAACGTGCCATCTCTTTTCAGAGGTATAATTGCTATGAAGTTTTTGTTATTCTCAGAACAGCTTTGGATCCATCTTTTTATTGAGTTCAAATTGAAAGTAAACCCATTTTTGAGATGATCGTTTCCATTCATTCCTTGGATTTCATCGTTCTCTTCAGCTGAACCATCTCTGACATATTTCAATCTAAAATTACCTTCTTGTTCAGTTCTTTCCTGAAGCAGCACGGCGACGAGGAAGCCGTATTCAGAAGCTTTAGGGACATCAACGAGCTAATCTAAGAGATGTTGGATATAAAAGGAAGGCACTCGTCCGTAGAAACCGAACTCAAAGAAATGCACGATAGCTACTCTCAATTAAGCCTCGGGCCTTTATCGAACCTCTTCAGCGGCTCTAGGTGAGCAGCATTCTTCATAGTAGCCACACCGTAAATTTTCCATTTTCTCTTCTACATACAAAGATGAACATATTTCCGACCCTGTCGATCACAGCTGTTACAAAGTTTACTTGATCAGAAGTTCTGTGTAAATCATGTTGTTCAGCAGCGAAGAATATAGAGCCATTTTTATGTAACTCAGTCACTTGTATAGTAATTCAATTTTCCATGATGCTGTGATGAAGAATGGATGACTGAACTGTTAGATTCACGAGAATTCTGATCTATACTTGAACGTTGAAACCCGGAGAATTTTAAATTCTGATCGAGACCCTGACTGTTTTATGGACAACAAATTAAATTAAGTTCTGATTTTGAATAATTTTTTTATGAAATTAGGTGATGAATTCAGGGAAATGTAGAAGTTCGGATCATAAACTTCTCAATATCTTAAACTGTCCTTTTTATAATTTGGAGTTCATAGTTAGACTTGCATCTAGGGGTAGGCAGAATTGGTTCGGATAGGATCGGATTGGAATTTTCAATTTGGTTTTCCGAGCATTAATCGGGAAATTAAAAAATCTTTCTTATCTAATTTCAAAACATGTTCTTCACAAAAGTTGCAGATGTTTCAAAGATTTTTTCAGAATGGGATAGATCGTAAAAATATAGCATCGTTTGCAACTTCAAATAAGGCAGATTATCGAGATACAAGTGCATCAAAAAAATCTAGCGCAAGCCCTACGAATAAATTTGAGAGTTATATTATTTTTAGTATTTTAAGATTTCTAATTGTTATTTTCCTATGCAATTTAAGTTTCTAAATGTGTTTAGCTTACTTCCTAATTATTGGTTATTTTCTAATTGTTTTATTTATGTTTAGAAAAATGTGTTGTCTATTTAACGACATTCGAGTTATCGTAATAAATATCGTAATTTTTATAATTAATTCACCTCAGTTATTTGTAAAGAACTCGATCTTCTTCAAATTAATTCTTGAGAGATAATTTTGATAGTTTTGATTCTTAACGACAAGTTCGATTTGAATCAAACTCTTGTTTGATAACTTAAGTTATGTCGGCAAGATTCGATTGAAGTCAAATTTCTCGCCTTTTGATTTAAAGACGATTCAAGTATCTTTTTCTGTATTATTGAAGAGTCTCGAGTTTGATAAACACGCAGTTACCATCACTTTCAAAACTCAAGGCCTAATTTACTTATTTCCTAAAGTAGGTAAAGTGGAAGACAACTTGCTTTTATGAAACCGACATTTAACCTTCAATGCATAATGAAGGTCTCGGTCTAGATTTGAAGAATTTCTTATAATATGGAGATGGGAATCAGAAGAACGAACACACAACACTAGTTTTATTGATTTGGGGTCGTCTAAACAACACATGTTCTATTGGTAAAGACTATATACTGCAATAAACAAGCTTCATTGAGATCGTCGATCTTACCGGTATATTGCACGAACGGGAAAAGTCGTGTTTTGCTTGGGTTCATTTAACCGAAGCTATAGATCAAGAACTTGACAGCTTAAAAGTTCAGCTGATCCAAAATCCCGTTTGGCGACGAGCCTCCAAACGACAGCATCTGCATCTGAAAACGAAACAAAACTTTCCCGAAACGGAATTGAACTCGACGGTGGAGATTGGAAATCATTCTCGCGAAGATCGGCCCGTAGAATGACAACCCGGTGGTTAGAATCTTTTGTAATGACGTGGAGCTTTCCGTGAAAACCGGCAAGTAAAGATGGATGCTCCTGATCCGAAGAATCACACATGGGGATCTTTTGAATGGCAACTTTCCAAGTATCTTCCAACTGATCATATACCTTGATTTTACTACTATCTTGAGAGGTAGAAGGGTCGAAGGCGTATAATTCACCATCCACGACTACACTTAACTTTGTGCCAGCTTGGCGGGCGGGCCAGCCCTCGCCCATGCCATTCGGCATGTCTACCCATGAGTTAGTTTCTGGTTCAAACATTTCTCCTCCGACGTCAAGGAAAAACGGCCATGCATACAAGCTTTGGGGGACGCACAATCGACCCATGTAGGAAGTCATTCCGGTGGCGATTGGGGACAGCATATCAACCAAAAAGGCAGTGGGTAAGGCTCTAGCTCTCGAAAACGGCATGCTTGGGACTTGAGACCATGTCTTGGTGGAAGGGTCGAAAACTTCAGCCGATTGAAGCGGATTCAACCCACCTCGGTCTCGATTCACGCCTCCAACAACATAAAGTTTACGATTTAAGACCCCCGTTTTACAATATGCTCTGCCCACAGACATGGATTGTACTTCCTCCCAAACATTTTGGGTTGGATCGAATCGCCAAACTCGGCTCGTTGTGAAAGCTCCAGAGAACCCACCAAGTACATACAAGCATCCGTCGAGAGCTCCAACTGAGCAGCCACAAAAAGGAGTTTTATACCATGCATCCTTTTGGCCTAGCCAACCTCTAATATATTCTCCAATCTTGATCGTTGGCCCCACCATGTTCCACATCCATTGCCTCGGTGAGCTCTTCCAAGATTCCGGTTCTGATCCAACAGTGGGCAGTGCTGGAAGCCTCTGCCATTTTCTTGACAAGGGGTCCAAAGAATGCCAAAGAAGTTTATCCTCTTCTGCTTTAGTTAGTAGATATAGCCATTCTTCAGTCTTCCCGAGTTCTTTTCTCAATTCGAATAATTCTTGGCTTCCGATAGTCGTCTTCCACTTTCTTGATACTAACTTCAAGTTCAGATGATAAAATCTTGGAATACGAGCAAGAATATGAAAAGATAATTCATCTGGAATACTCGGAATCAATCTCGGGCTCTCGTCATTATATGTCGAAGACACTCTCTGTCTCTTGAAAGGGTAGTTCTGAGGAGAATCGTCATCGTGGCGTCTACTAGCCTTGTGTCTGTTCAAGCTTAAAAATGCCCCCATAAAGAAACAGCAGCAACGATACAATATCTGAAAATATTTTCAAATTATCAGCCAAAAACTTACGGATTTAATGCATGAATTCATCAATGCACATTAAAAAACTTGCATACAACTTCCTTAATAAAATGAGAATATTCATAGAGAACAAGTTTAAAAAGATCTTGCAGCTGCAAAGATGGAAACCCTGAGGACTTTTCGATATTTATACAAGAGTTAGCTTCTTATATCCTCTATCATGCAACCAGGCACAAGAGAAATGCCACTGCAATTCAGTATAACACCTATATAATCGAACTTTATCCATAATGAATTTTAACTCAAGATCTCATCAGCAAGAAACAAACATAAGGAAAGTCGGATTTCAATTTCCAGCTGAATCAAATTCTATCACAAACACAAGGCTATAGACTACAAAGTCTAATGAAGCCAGGATTAATCACAAACCAAACAAACAAATAAAGCATCTCTCTAGAGTAATCACAAAATGATTCGGCGAATCAACCGATTGGATAATTCGAACATCAGAAACGCACAAATTAAGTCAATGAAAGCAAAAAAAACCGCCATGAAATTCATTCGCGAAGACAGAAAACTGGAAAACAGACAAGATCGCAACGAACATACCTTAAATCCAACACCCAAATGGAAAGAAGAGTTGGGTATTTGTCATTACCAAGAAAAACGCCAAGTGAGTTGGCAAAGAGGAGGAATTACCAGAAAATCGATTCGTCAGTACCAAACTCGGTGGCGGCCATGAATTGAAAGGCAAGCTCGAGCGAATTCATGCCGTCTGCTGGGAGCTTGTTGGATGGTGATAAAATAATCGTGGCGTTTGGTAAGATTGCCCACGTATTCAAGCTTGCAGAAGCTTGGTAATTGTGGCTCTTTCACGGTGGATTTCTCCGTTTCTTCTCTTGTTGACTGACAAACAACACCCCGGTTGGATTGGGTGCCCACGTGATTCTCGTTTGTGCACTGTTTTTGGTTAGACACGATAAAAAAACGATTTCTTTACATATTTGAAAATAAATTTTGGTTGGTAAGTCGCAAAATTCGGAATTCTTGCCTTTTCAAATCTAATTTTTATTCAAAGTTGCCTCATTTTGCATTTCATTTTCTTACATATCACGACGCATATCTATAAAGTCAACGTTCTGGAGTGATTCAATCCAACCTTCCCATCCCACCCTATAATAATGGACAAAACCAAATTAAAACCGAATCAAAATTCTCAATTCTTAAAAAATCTTGATTCGTGGACCAACGTCGATTTTAAGAGAAAAAAATTATGAATTCAGAACCGAAATCTTGATTCACAAAAATTCTAAAATCAAGTAAAATTAAACTCAAATCCTAATGAAATTTTATATAAATCTTAAAATTTATTATAAATTCACTCAACTATTTAAAATCCGACTCAAATATAATAATAAAAAAAAATATTATTATATTTTAATTTTTTTAAAATATAAAATAAAACTGGATTAAAACAAAAACAAAATCAGAACCAAAGTTCCGGTACTGGTTCAAAAAATCTAAAATCGTAATTTCTGATTTTTATTTCATTTCAGGATGAAACCAGGTCAAACCGGCCTAGCAAACCCATACTGCCCGATGAAGAATCTTTAGCAAAGCATAATATCATAACTAGCTACATTTTTCAATAATGTGCAACTTTATTACATTAATTTCACAAAGAAATATTTGTCAGAAATTAAAACTTAGATCGTATGAACACAGATTAAACACTAATGCAACAATACTCTTTAGAGAACATGAGAGAATCGTCAAAAAAAATGCCGGGTTCCCAAAAAGTCGTGGCGAAGAACGAGTACTAGGAAGATTGGACAGGAAGAAAAAGCTCGTTAGATTGAACCAAAAACAACCTCGTTCGCAACTAAAGAAAAGGACAAAACTAGGGTAGAAAGAAAATGCAAATTCAAATCTAGAATTGCCCTCAATGATTGCCGGGGAGTGACTTTATAATGTCAGAATCACCTGAACAAAAACATAGGAATATATGAGGATATGATCAAATTAGGCAAATCCCATCATAATAATATCTTGTCTTCTTACCTGCATCTATAATGCTAAGGCAAGAAACCCGGAAGTACTTGCCACAAGCTGTCCCAAGATCAACATTGCCTGAAATAATCAAACTCATTTCACCATTATTCTGTTAATAGATCGCCAGTAGTGCGAGTTTTACCATTTGTTTTACGGTTCAATTTTGCATGTTTCAATTAATGTAGTTAATGACTTGTTTTAAGGCCAGCAGATAGAAAATAAATCTTCATAAATTACATAGCTGGACTCAAAATAACAGCACTGTTGACAATAAATGGCCCCTTCCCCTTATAAACTCTCCTTGAGTGCTCTCTAGATTTCTAGGCACAGTTTGACTGATTTAACAAATATATTACAGATTTGATTACAGAATTCTACACTGCAAAACACATTTTAGCCTATATCTTCAACTCTTAGGTTGGGTTTCAAACCCAGGTTGTCAAAATATCACCACTTTACTTATATGCTAATTACTCATAAACCTCGGTAAAATGCAGATATATTCAAGTTCAATAATGAAAATAGTCGCAGAAAATTCAATTTTTTGGCAAAAAAGTTCCTACCAAGATATCAACCAAGTTTCATCCACAGTTTAAAAGATTTACTAGAGACTTACTTCCATTAAAATGGTGAACCCCAACTTTAGCGAGCATTGCGTAATATTCGATTTCTGACTTTCTTAGAGGAGGGCAGTTGTTTGATATGATAATGAGCTTCCCTGAACATTTAAAAAAAATTGAGAAGGTTTCAAGAACCAAGAATTGAAACGCATATTAGAGATTGAACAAAAAAGAAGTCAAAATAGAACGAGAAATGACAACCTTTGGAGTTACGAAGAGATCGAAGAACAGTTTTGTAACCCAGATTATATTTTCCGCTCTTCATCACAAGTGCAAGCCGGTTGTTGATGTTCTCGTGGGTCTTCTTCTGCAATGAAAACAACAAAAAACGAATAGCAAAGCGATTCAACTCCATTAATTGTGTAAAAACAAGTGGGGAAAGAAAAATACAGAAAAAAGAAACTACCGTCTTCTTCACCGGCGCCATTGTGCAAAAACGACTGAGAAATGAAGCTTTCGGGTGCGGGAAATGAAATGCAGCGTCTTCAGGAGGAGACGACGAGTATAAAACCTAGGGTTTATGCTGCTTCACCGGCGCCATTGTATTATCCTTTTGTTTTTACGTGTACGGGCTAACTGGGTTCGATTCGGGTAGGATGAGCTGAAAAGGTGTAACCTGGGTACGAGCTGGACTTATTTGGGTTGGACCTACATGGGCTCTGAGTGGGCTTTTCTGGACCCTAAAGTTATGGGCTAGGCGGACCGTTGAGCGCCTGGGCTGGGTCCTAAGAGTAATGGGCCTTCATGGGCTAGTACCTAATAGTAATGGGCCGTGAGTGCGAGAGCAGGGTAAGGAATGGGCTAGCTCTCGTTAGAGTGATGGGCTGGGCCATGTAATTCATTACGAGGGTTCAACTTATTTTAATAAAAATCAACAATTTAAACACTTAAGAGAGTAAAATTTATGCTTAGAACAAAAACAGATAATATTTTAATGAGAGTATGAAAAATGTTATGCAATTAACTTTGTCTAAAGATGAAATTTGTTTTTTTTACTTCACTAACCCACAAGTTATCTTGAGTCAGTTTGACGCGTGAAAATTAGGGCTGACAAATGGGTTGGATAAACTCGGAAAACCGAACCGAACTGATCCAATAAAGTGGGTTGGTTCGGTTATAAATACACACAAACTCGACCAGTAACCGATCCGATGAAAACCGATTAGTGTCGGTCCGGTTTTCGATTAATACATTAAAAACCGAATCCGAACCGACATTCTTTGGATAAATTGTGATTATTTTAGAACTTGATTGCTGTTTTTTGTTTATTGTCAAGTAAAATTCCATTTTTTAAACTTTTTTTGTTGTTTTTAGGAAAAAAGTTGACGAATTTTGAAAGTCGAAGTAATTGTTATTTGGTGAATCTAAAACATTCAATTTTTTGGATCGAAAAGACGCAAATAATGGATCTTTAATTTGTGCAAAACATCCCATTAATTGATATTTGAACATACTGTTTGGTTTTGTAATTAAATTTGTTATATTTGCGTGTTGAGTGTTTGGAACTAGAATTGAATTTCGTAAAATTGGAATTAAAATTTTTAATTAGTTGATGGTATTGTTTGGAATAAGAATTGATCTTGGTTGATGACCCGACACAAAAACCGGCCATGACCCGACACAAAAACCGGTCATGAACCAAACCCAAACTGATTCCAACATAATGGGTAATGCTCGAAACCGACCCAAAACCGAACTGAAAATTGGATCGGTTTTCATTTAGGATCGGGTCGGTTATTTTTTCGCCAAAAAACCGACCAGAACCCACAGGTCCCAACCCTACTGAAAATCAAAGACAAACTAAGATATTATATAGTTGTATGAGTTTATCTTATATTAATCATAATGCATAACTGATAGAATGAAAATTGAGTCATTTATGATTAGAGTTATTTCTACTTAGTCGGTCGAGTTTTTAGAAATAATCCTAAACGTAAGTTTGTAATATTTGCCGCTTTATATCGAATGCTGCACAATTCTATTTTTTAGCCTTACCGCTTTATAGCGATGTCACATTATGACTCATCCCGCTATGAGTTAAAATCACATAATTTTAATCTCATATTGGCTCATTCTCACTCGTAACATGAACGATTGCACAATCTGTTGACCTTCGGACGAAATTCAATTCAGGGCCTTGATTTCTACCTGTTTTACGGTCTTCAATACAGTAAATTCAGGCTATATATATGAGAAATTTAATTTTTTATTTTTACTTTTTAAAGAATATACCAACAGACTGATAATTACAACACCTTATTAATGTTTAAGCGATTATATTAATAATTAGCTGCATGCGAGAATGTGAACGATAACTTTTTGGGAAAGCCAAAAAGAGAACTGAGACACAAACAAGAAAATGTTTTGGATTTTAGTGACATAATATCCTTATTATATATATATATATATTATTCAAAATTAAAAATTGAAAATGTTACATCTTTACGTCTTAGTTTATATTTCGACCAGGTGTCTTGGCTTTGGTAGTCCCGGAACAAAATTAACTGTTTTTACGAGGGAGTATGAATGATTTTCTCTGGAGTTATTGCTCAAACAAGCTGTGCGAAATATGAAAGAGTTGGGATTGTATCGTGACGTTATTATGAGTTTGATCGTCACAATGGATTGAGTAATTATATTTCACACATAATTTATTTGTGATTGGTTGATAGACACAAGTATGTGTGCAACCTTTCATTCTATTACCAAATGAACTAGACGAAACACGATAATACAGTGTAAATTGAAGCTCACTGCTGCTTCTAGTGATATGTTCAGTGTACCAAATACAACCGAGAGAGGGAGAGAGGGAGATCGTTCCAGGCGTAAACGCAGCTGAATTCAGAAATGCGTCGTTTCCATGAAGTTTGGATTATTCGTAAAGGTGGAAGTAAAAAACCAGCCCAAGATTTGGAAGAACCTTTCTCTCTCTGCCGCTCACACTCAACGAGGTGAGATGTCTTTTCCAATGTCTCGCCATTTTTACGCAGCTTTTTCAATCAAAACTCATCTTAGGGTTCTAAACATGGCCACGACAGAACAACAAAACAAGTACAGATTCATTCCTATGATTGATTCGAAGAACCAGCCAGAGTCTATAAATATACATTCCAAGTTCATTGACCAGGAAGTCTTGTCGTCTTCTTCCTCCACCCTATTTATACAACAACCTTTCAACCATCGCCTTCCAACAGTATTCTAGGGTCCTTCTTCATTTCTGGCCTCCCATGGCTCGACTGGCGATGAGGAAAATAGAAAACAGAAGGAGTCTGCAAGTTACATTTACAAAGCGAAGAAAAGGGCTTGTTAAGAAAGCTTACGAGCTTTCGATTCTCTGTGATATCGACATTGCTCTTATTGCCTACTCTCCTTCCGGACGACCCTTCCTATTTTCTGGAAAGAAGAGGTATTTATTTTTTCAATTATTAATTATGGATTAAAATTTATATAAATTCAGTCTCCAGTCTGAAAATAAACAGGATTGAAGATGTGATCGAACGTTACATTAATCAGCTCCAGTAAGTTATTTATATTCATCTTTTACTCATAATTTCGATTTTAAGCCAACTCTTTTTTGACTTATTTTTTCAGAGATTCCGAAAATAAAGAGGTTAGCTCGCTTCATGCCCATGGCTATTCAGCATTTGCATGGAGAAAAGAAGTGTTTTTGACGTATAAAAAAGACTTGTTTTCTACCCGAGTAACGTCGGGTTTTGGGCTAATTTTACACGATGTTAATTAATGCAAATAAATAATATAAAATATTCCTTTTTTTTCTCTGTAGCGTCTTAGTAGACTCACCAAGAGTTTGAAGAGAGAAAATATAAGCAAGTCTGTCTTTTTTCAACTCTAAACTATTCTACAGCAAAGATTGTTCTCTGAACTTTCTTCAAAATTCTTTCGTAGCGACGATGCTTCGAGTTCAACCTGTAACACGACAACCAGCAACTCCTCGGATGCTAAGGTCTGCAAGTTTTTTCGGGTCATATATTACACAGCAAAATTTAAGAAGTAAATCTAAATTAAATTTCAATTGAATCAGGAACTAAGGCAAGAAATTGGAATGATGCACCACCTCCTTCAAGCTTCCAAGGAACAGCTAAGGTTAAACCTAAAAACTAATAATAAAAATCAATAGGTTAAAAAGACTGGTAATGATTGATATTGTTTGATCCATGAAGGATGTATGAGGGGGGCCCAGCGAAAAAGGCACCTACGGTGGATATGGCTTCCTGTGAGAGAGATCTTCTAAACGTATTGACACTTGTCCAGCAGAGAAAAGTACTTTTTGATTTATATGGCATTTCTCTAGTTTGCTTTAGATTTTCTGGTAATCTAATTTGAGGACAACTCTTTCCTGCAGGAGTATTTGCTGAACAACTTGCTACCTTCCTACCATATCACAGAGGTATCTCTATATATTGACTATATGAAAATTTTTACCATCAATTTCTTTGCTAAATTGTCATAAATGTCTAAACGGGTTCATAAATAGTATATAGTAATGTAAAAAATGGAAGAAAAGTGAGATCTTGACTTACCGTTTAGAAAAAAAGCTTTTGATCCGAAATTGACCTGTTCATAGATTGTATGAAATATAAGTTAGATATATGGTTTCTAAGTTTTCACTTACAGCTAATTTCTGCAGATTCCCACCTCCATAGGAAATGAATTCGACTCACAGTTCCCGGATTATGTAGAAGTTATTGATGCTTCAGCGAATTCAAATCCTCTTTTGTAAGTATTTGTTTTTACCTGACAGTAAGAAAAACATAGCCAAAATGTTTACTCTGTTTCAAATTACTAAACATTGGAAATATAACATATTATTGATTTATATGCTTAGGGATATACTTCAAACCGGGCATGACCAGTCCAAAATGCAATACGTTTCGGCAGACATGCCCCAAGAGTCGATCCCATTCACATTTCAGGTTTTCCACCATCAGTGTCTTTAAGTTTGTCCTAAGCTCGCATAATTAAAATTCTGTTCACACATATTATATGCTTAGGAATATACCTCACATCACATATTTATGGCTTTGCAATAGTCAGGTGAGACAATGGAGATCCAAAACGAGCAGCTTCTGTAACTGTTCATGACTGATGAAGGTGAAATTTATAAAAGAACATCCTTAAATCATTAATCACTGCCACCTTCTGCTGAGATGGAGATTGGAGAAGCGATAGAAATTTCGACAAAAATAAAGATCAGTGCTACAATATAAGTAGGAAGATTAAATATTCTCTCTAAACTTTTTTATAATGATTTCATATTTTTGGTTACCATTTGGTGGAATAAAAGAGCACTATCGTTTCAAGAAGTCCAACTAAGTGTATATATTGTAAACTAATAATCTATATAGGATTTTAGGCAAATTAATCACTTAGTTAATGCAGATAATTAGACATGATTCTTTCACAGGCTAAACCCCGTCACATATAATATCAAGTCTCAACTACAAATCAATATTTAGTTGTCATATCACCCAAGATAATCTACCCTCGATCATGGACAACAATTATTTTATGATGATATGGATGGGCATTTCGAAGATGGGAGGATGGCACTAAAAAACAGCAAAAATAATTGAATATATAACAATAATGGAAAGCAAAGAAGCTTTATTTCAGGCTATCCCAACCACTAGAAACTACATGTTCATATGTTGTAGCAGACCTCCAAGCAGCCATGGTTCATGCAAGAAAAGCTCTCGACCATTCATTAGCACTGTTCCATCTGCTATATTCTCTGAATATTCAATTGCCGCAGATGCTGCAAAGAGTGCAGACATACAACGGGGCATTTAATTATTAGCCATGGAAAGAATATAAATTTTGCATACATCGTAAACTAATCAAAGTGAAGAAAACATGTGATCGCTCCCAATTTGATAGGAAAATGAAGAAATTACATTAGTCCAAACAACTCGATAAGGACTTGTTAACACTAGTACACTAAAAGAAACACCACTACATCACTAATATGTTCCGACTCATCTTGATTTTTTATGACACATCAAGGTCTCACAATCAGCTCGAACTTACTGAATTCAGAATTTGACAGCAAGGAGAAAAATAACGAAATTTCTTAAGAGCCAAAAGCGTTAAGCGTCTTTGTGAGAAACCATTCGTCTAAAAAGTAATCCTTCGTGATTCTGTAAGTATACCCAGCTGATTCTCCCAGGTTGAAGTTGATAAATTGACAACTATCTATCCAAAACTTCAAACTGGATGGTAATTACTACCACTGAAACTTTAGGAACCACGGAATGAAATTAAAAATCCCCAAAACTGCAATTCATCTAAAGATCATAGTGGCCCTCTTGAAATACAAAGAGGCTACAAAAGTAAGGAAACACAGGCATGACAACTCGAAACATTGACAACGAAAAAGAACAAATAGACGCATCAAACAAGAGCCAAGTGGGCAGAAAAATCAAAAGACAGAAAGAAACCCTAAATATAAAAATCGAGCCAGAGATGACCTTCTGGCGCCTCCATGATAGAAACTACGCCTGGATGATGGGGCAAGAGCTCATTCTTTCGATTGTCTGGTTCTCTCTGTCATCTTCTTGCTCCATTATTATCTCCACCTCCTTCCGAACCCCGCGAGCGCTGGTAGTCCGCCGCTTTCATTCTCGTCGCGTCAACGCTCATTTGTAGTATTCCCATTATCAATTTATTATTTAAATTTTTTTCTTCCATTTTAAAAATCAAATATTGATTGAATTAATCAATATCTAATAATTTGTCACTAATTAATTTATTATATCAATTACGCATTAATAAATATTCTAATACTATAGAATAAGAATAAAATTAAAATTATTTTTTGTTATAAATAATTAATTTCACCCTTCCTTAAATGCAGCATTATTTTAGAAGATATTATTGATTGAGGAAAAAAAAGATTAATTCAAGTAGGCAATTTAGATTGAGAACAAGCTTGGACAGCTTCAGCGACAGAAACAAAAACTCTGCCTCCAATTCCATCTATGAACTTCACCATCTTCAGCTTGTGAATTACTTCCCATCTTGGGTTTGCTATATTTAACTGCACCACGTAAAATTATCGAAATAATTAATATAAAACTCGCCGAAATTACAGGGTTGGGAGTTGCATGGGTTCTATCGTCATCTAGATAGTTCGTTGCTCGATCGATTAACTTACTTCTATGCCGATGATCGTAAGCTTCTTGTGTAGTTCTTCCAATGCGGTAATTCCCGAAGTATCTAAGTTCATCACGCCTGCACAATGCTCGGGTCGAGTTATAATTTAGTCCAAACGAGCGTAAACTTGTCGAGATTTAACTAAAAACTCACTTGTCATATCGAGAACGACTTCTTTTGTGTTTTCAATCCCGTTTTCAACTGCAATAACATCGTCGTGTTCTTCTTCTTCGTTCTCTTCGGCGATCAATCTTGTAACCCTAATAGGAAAGAGTAAATAGCCAATGAGTACGTCGATAATTTAAAGTAATTAGTCTTTGGGTATCACGGTAGGAACATACTTGTCTCGGATGAAATTAGCATTAGCGAAACAAAAGAATCCAGTATCGATACGGATAATGATAATGCCTCGAGTTTTGGTAGCCATGGGATATTGTCGGACATTACAAAAGATATCTGTTGCAGGTATTCTTCCAACTAGTTCAATGTTGGGTCGAATGAAATGGAGTAATATCTTCGCGAACGAAATTGCTACCTGCAAAATCAATCGTCACAAACTATTTAGCAACCCTAAATTATGGAGCCAAAAAACGGAGATTTTGAGTAGTATATTCACCGCGGTGAGAAGACCAATCTCGACAGAAACGAATAAGACCCCGAGAAAAGCTCCAAGGCAAACTAAGAAATCAAGCTTGTCAACTTTCCATATGTGATAAGCTTCATTCAAATCGATGAGCCCCGGCAAAGCCGATAAGATGACCGAAGCAAGAATAGCCATGGGAGTGTAGTAGAGGAATCTCGTGAGCAATTCTAATGACACGATAACTGTTATCGCCATTACGATGTTCGACACCACCGTCTCACATCCCGCGCTAAAATTCACGGCAGTCCTTGAAAATGAACCTGAAAGATGTTTCGGCTCACTCGTCAACATATGATTTCAACCACTAAAACCCAAGTAAACATTCAGCCCTCCCATATGATATCGTATATTATATTCTGATCGAAACTCTGACAGTTTTATTTTAAATTTGATCTAAAAAAATTGTCATGCTAGTCTAAAATGAGATGGTTTGAATCGTTATCATGAATCATGAACTTCAAATTAAAGTAAATACGAGTAAGAAGAGTCAAACTATAAAGTTTCACGTATTTGAACCACGAGGACTCGTGTTATTCTAGATCATAACGATGCAAAATCAACCTAAACTATTTCGGCCGAAACCGAGAACACGAGATTAATGCAATTGAAGTGAGAGATTCGTGAATAAGATTTCTCTATGATTTCAAAACTTGAGAGAAAGTGGGTTTGAGAGAATTGAGAACCAACCGGTGGCCACATAGCAAGAAGTAAAAGAGCCTACGATGTTCATGAATCCCATGGCTACCATTTCTTTGTTACCATCAAGGTGGTAGCCATTGATGGAAGCGAAAGATCTTCCCACTGCAATAGCTTCCTGTCCAACAAAGCTTCGGTCACATAGCTGAAGATCGACAGAATAAACGTCTCGGCCTCGACGTTTCGAGACCGATACGAGCCCAAAAAGACGATAAAATAGGGTTGATCGAGCGAGTTTGCACTCACAGTGAGGGCGATGAGGGCAGATATCAGGCCAATTTTTGCAGCTTGCCCTACGTGAGGGCCGTGAAGCTGAAGCTGATGAACTGAGCTTCGATTTACGCCTCTGTCAATATGTTTCACAATTTTGACTCCATGTTTATCAGCTTTTGACAAGAACACGATTAGGGTCGATAATATAACTGATACTAATGGAGCAATTGCTGGTAGCCAGAACAGTTTTTTGTTTCTTCTTCCCTGAAACGAAAACCAGAAAACACCATTAAAGGCGAAGAAGAAGAAGAAGAAGAAGTTTGATCTGTACTTACAATGAATCTCGCCAGAAGAAGGAAGATGAAGAATGAACAGCCAAGAACAAAATTCAGAGGGTACCACTGTTCATAAATATTACATAAAATTAACAAATAATTAAAATTTTAATAAAAGTAATTGCAGATCGATTGGATTAATGAACTTACTGAGTGGTGAAAAGATTGAAGAACACAGCGTAAGACGGAGATAATATCTGTGCTGGTGGAGAAATGAGCGATACCCAGAAGACCTTTGAGCTGTTGAAGGCCTATAACAATGGCGGCTCCTCCCATGAATCCGACAATCGCAGCATGCGAAAGAAAATTCACCAAAAACCCCAACCTAACAAAAAAAAATTAAAAAAAAACTGTAAGATAATGATTTGAATAAATAAAAAAACATATATAATGACCTAAATAATCCAAATGCTGCTTGAAATGATCCAGCGAAGAAAGTGACGGTGAAGACGAGTTTTCTGTAGGCAATCGGGTCTGCAATCGGATCTTGAATTTTCTCAAGCATGGAGGATAAAAGCAAAGAAACCACAGCAACTGGTCCAATTGCTAGCTCTCTTGAGCTTCCCAGTAACGAATAGATCAACGGTGGAACGACGCTTGTGTCTGAAATTTTCTAACGATTATTTCAAAAATACAGAAAATATATAGAAATTATGAACTCGACCCACTTACATAAACCATACTGCGGATCAAGCTTTGCCAAATTAGCATACCCAATACTCTGCAGAAGATCATCATAAATTATAGAGAGAAAGAGAGATCTTAGAGAGAGAAAGTGAGAGAGAGAGAGAGAGAACCTGAGGAATGCTGAGACTGGCTAGAGTTAAACCAGCCATTAGATCACTCCGAAACTTGGAAGCTCTGTAGTTTCTTCCCCAGCTAAGAATCGGAAAAACACTTCGCAAGACTGAAAAAACACGCAGAGAGACTTTCTGCTTCTCTGAAGAAGAGGAAGAAGATTTGTTTCTACGAGGAAGAAAAGCCTCTTTGAGACAACCACTGAACTCGTGCCACATAGAGGGAGGTTCTGGACTGTCCAGGAGCCATTGAAGCCTCCTAGCTCTACCTTCATCGCCAACGTGAACATGGCTTCCTTCTTTCTCCACATTCGAACTCTCAGTCGAAAGAGAACCCATCTGGGCACAACCTAGAACTCAGAGAATTATTTTATTCTTTCGCCCAAACATTTTTCACTTCATATAATTCCTTTTTCTCAATCAACTCAAACTGTAAAAGGTTTAAACGACACAATCAAAGAGCAAAAGCGTTTCACTGGAAAAGTTTACACAGAACCTGGATTTCTAAACGTCCAGATACATACATGGACAGCTAAAAACCCGATTTTTATTTTCACTTTTAATGATTAAACACAACCCACAGATGATAAACGAGAATCTGGCTACACCTTCTTGCAGAATGGCAAACTTTAGTCATTGGAAGTACTTCTGCTGTCTTTTATAATGATTAAATATATAGAGTCTAAATAATATAATACAAAGGATAAAGATCATTGACTTCGTGAGTGGCGAGGAGCAAAAGAGGTTCAACTTTCACCATTTTTACACAACTTACATCATATTTGACACACATAAATCCTTCAAATTCGGAAAAAACAAAAACCCAAAAAGTGAAAGAAGTAACTTGGGCAACCTGTTTGATCCAGTTGTAGAGATGGATCCACTACAAAAATGCCTTTAGTTTTATGCTGCTGTGGTCCTCTTCCCACTCTCCACTGCGTTGACTCTTCAAAACCCAGAAAGGAGGCGCACTCGAGGAATGAAATTGACTTGATTTGGCCTCTGAGGATAACTAGAGTTGTAAAACGAGCACGCTCACGAACACTGATCACGAGCACGAGAACCAGCACTGAGCACGAGCACGAACACGGGGACCGGGCTCTTGGAGTCTACAAGCTAGCTCACAAGACCCAAATGGTCGGGTCAACCCACTAGAGCACGACGGTCACCATCGTGGCAAGTTGTGTGATGGCACTTGATGCCTCGTGAGAAACATTAATTGTAAAAATCATGTGTACATTTAGGAGCACTGTGACAAAAGGTGTATTTTTACGATAAGCCACGCAAATATCATGAATCCAACCAGATATTGTCTCCTAAACGTTAAAGTCCATATTTTTAATCCTAGGTCTAACTCGATAATGCATATTGTCATTATAACAAGAGGATTGGTCATTAAACATCGATTGTCTTTCCAACTAGAGCTGAACCGGGTCCACGTAACGTTCAATGTGCTTCGAGTTCATACTTCTGGTTAGACTTCGGCTCTTTTATTGCTCGATAAGCATCACTATATTAATAAACGTATAAGTTATTGAAAAGCCGAACACTTCAGTGAAAATATCTTTTTGGTAAAAAAACGATACAGATATTAAGAACAAAACACAAATACGAGTTTTGTGGTCTTATGTTTAATGAATTTATTGAAAAATAAAACCCTAATGAAATAACGACCAGCCTTCGATCATATCATTTGCAATATAGTGAACTCATATGTTCCATTAATTTTCTATTCAAGCCTTCGATCAAATGTTCAGATCGAGCCGTTGGATGCATGACACGACATGATCAGTACGACCAGAGTCAGAGAGAATGCTCCTCTAACTGGAACAATAGTTAGACTGGGAAGATGATTGAAGAGAGAGAGAAGAGGATGCGTCGTGTCAAGTAAGCATAGAACGGAAAGGAAGAAGGTCCACAATTATGAAAAAAGCAGCACTCCCAAATCCAAAGTAATGATAGTAAATGGAAGAGTGCCAGATTTTTCCTTTCGACGTGGATCTTCCAAGACGTCTCTGAATCATGATCTCGCTGTGAAGATAATGGCTCAGATGAAGATCGGATCCACAGGAATTTGCAAACAAATGGGGAATGAATACAATCATCTGCCAACCCAGAAAGTCCTTTTCGTACCGATGCTCTGCTCGAGGCCGTCGGTCATGGACGTGATCAAACAACGCAAGTCGGTGCTCCGGCTAGAATCCTTCGCCGGCGAACCGTTATCCCCACGCGTCACCTGTACCGGTCAGCTCAAGAAGCGCAGCGACAGCAGCGGACACTTCCACCGGGCCACCATCAACAACAACGTCAATTACCTCAAGCTCAAGAAACTCCCCTCCGACAAGGAGCTCGTCACCGCTGCTTCAATTTCGGTGGGGGCCCAAGCGAGAAAGAACAGAGTCAGAAACGGCGGAGGGCGGCCGGAAAAGGGGTTTAGAAATGAAAAACAGGGGCGTTTGAGGGCGGTGGATGTGTACGTTGACATTGATCCTCCTTTGCCGGTGATTAAGAAGGCGCAGAAAATGGGAGAAGGAGCGGAGAGCCTTTGGAAGAGAAGGTCTGGAGGGGTTGCATTGCCTAGTCTGGATCTTCAACACTGAACCACCATTTTCAGAACTCATCTCCATCCCCATCTCCAGGCTAGCTTTGATCAAATGTTGAAAAATATAAAGAAAAAGCATTACACGGCTGGATCTCTTGAAATTCCATGTTTTCTACCCAGTTCCATTTCGTCTTTTTCATGGATTTTATCCATCAATTGCTTGAGAAAAATAAAATATGTATATATGCAGCAGAAGTTGCAAATAACTCGACTCATTTTTCGTGTAGAACAATAAAAACCCTAATTGAAATTTGAAAATGAAACCAAGAGAAATACCAAGTCACACCCAAATGAAATGATGCAATCTCTCAGGCATCATCTTCCATCCCAGACAAAATAGCCCCAACCCAATCTCCTCCTAGCGTCAAAAACTCGAAAACAAAGGCTAGGATTTGGATATCTATCACTTATTGCACTATTTGCAAACTGTTCAGTCAACATCCAATCTCCCCCTCTTCTTCTACCCTCCTCCTCCATAAGCTTTTCTTTTTCTTTTAATGCAAAATGAACAAAATCTTCTAAGCACACTGCCATATAAAAAATGAATCCAGGATCAGAGGTCATAGGCAAGATAATCAAGCTTCGGATTCTGGGCCAGGCGTGCTTAGTTCAGCGCAAGCTTCCCCAACACTAGCACCATGACATTCAGACGATACTGATATCTTCGGAGGAACTCCTCGGCACGCTTTTAAAGAGGGCTTCAGTTTCATGTACTGCAATAAAATATATAAAAAAAACATAAGCCACAAGATAGTATAGAGTAATTGCAAAAGAGTTAGTGAGCATATTGATTCAGAAACATAGAATTAAAGTTACAAATACAACTAGCAGGATCTCAGATACCCATCAAATAATAACAAATCCCAAATTAAACGAATCCATTACTTTGAGATAATACTATCAAGGTTTATGAATCAACTTTAGTAAAACTACCCATTTTATTAGGCTTCTTTCAACTAGATATGATATAATAACTTCACAAAACGAATTAGAAAACTGAAAGTTAAGTATTTAACCCTGTGCTGAAATCAAGTTAGATCCAAAGTAAAGTGAACCAAAACAATGTTGTTTACCTCCTGATAAAAAGCATTTATTTCTTCTTCTGTAAGGCCTTCGTCCTCCCCATAATTTTCCTCCCATCCAAGAGATCGAAGGAATGCAGCTTCTTCCTCCTCATCTGGATATACGTCTTCACGTGGGATTAGAATTTTCTGGTTACTGTTGGAACACCTCTTTCCATCATCAGAATTACAACCACTGCTATTAATCTCAGAACCATTTTCAATGCAAGGACTTGCAGGAGCACCGAAGACTACCCTACTTACTTCATCAGATGTCTCCCCTGTACTGGTAGGAACAGCAGTACCAGAATTGGAAGAAACTCCCATTGAAGTTTTCTTCTTTATCAGATTAAAAAAAGCATTCCGGCTCTGGACTTGAGACACAGATGATCTCTTTTCCAAAACTGATCCTGATTTTGGTTCCAACAGAGTCATTTTGCGGTCCAGAGAAGGTGAGTTTTGAGCATTTGAGCTACTCGATGAGGTAGGCAAAGCAACTGGGCTGTTTGCTACTGCACTGGTTGCATTGCCAGTGGGACTAGAGGCATCCTTTTGAGTAGGAAATACTCCATTTTCTCGTACAGGTTTGAGAACAAGGAATTTTCCATGAGAGGCCTTTGGTACATCAGTTTTGACAATTCCACTGCGAAAAGAGGGATTTGCCTGCTGCCCCACTGAACCCTGTTGTCCACTCTTGGCTAACACATTCAGCTCATTAGTCCGAGGTAGTGTTTTGGGCTTTAATTTATCAGAAGTGAGAATCTGAAATAACATAAGAAAAGAATCAACATCAACTATTTCTAAAACACTCTACGTTACCAACAGCAATAGTCATCTTTACTATTTAGCTATGGCGTAACATGATAAAAATTAAATGAAAATCACAAAATCTTCAACATCAGCCATTATGTTTTCCATGAGAAAAAAAATATGAGTACTCAATTATCCCGAAAAACATTAATTTCATGTTTAACAATTGAATAGCTTAACTCCAGTGGCCACAGTCCACAAATGGGAATGTAGTTACTTTTTACTTTGATTCATAAACAAGTTTTGACTGTAGTAAAATATTTTATAGAAGACAACAATTTAAATGGTAAGACATAATGTAACAAACAACGAGCTTTTTCATTAATTGCTTCATTCGCTAGTTTCAAGTTGAACTAATAGAAGTAATAACTTCACAGGGCAACATAGTACAAATGGAAAAAAGATTTAAGGAGCCAATGGAAACTTTTTTCTTTAGACTATAATCATATTTTGTAACCACGAGGCATCTATAAATGGAGGCAACCACCCAAACTAAAATATAAATGAAGTATGGCCACTTTCAAAATCTGAATAGCAGAGAGTTAGCTAAAGATTTTGGAAAACATTTCTTCATTTTCTAATTTTCCTGCAATTGCTTGATACAAGTGTTAGTGTCTAGAAGATACAAGATTAGAATTAAGTAATGGTTTTATCTGGCAAACGGTGATACAACATGGTAAAATTCCATGGTAATACTTAAGAACCTTTATGAATTCTCCCCTACCACCAAATAGTACGATCTCTTCATAGATGTTTAAAATTAATTTCATTTTTTTCCTAATGTGATAAAAGAAAAAAGGAGCACCACTTTACGGAATGCTCACACATTTGGCACTATTTACCCATCGAAATGGCATTCTAACTTAGATCATACGACCAACACCTGACTATCATACAGCACAAAAGGGTAAAAGTCAAAACCATGGCTACATCTCTCACTACTTCTCTGCTTAATACGTAAACTTTGCACCAAAATGAAAATTGGTCTTGATGCTAAGAACAAATATAACCTTAAATGAAAAATAAAAACTAAAAAAAATAAACTAATCTAACAGAAAATTTCTAACGTACTTAAGTAATTGGTAAATTGTGTATATATATATATATAAACACCCTAGATTCCTAGCAACCCCCTTTTTCCATTTGCATTAATTGATCCAAAATGAACGACGGCAGAAAAAACAGATGAATAAAGCAAAATACTAAATGAAGCGAAATAAATTTTGAAATCTCCAAGGTGCCCCAAACATTAACAAAATCATGATACTTTTGAATTTGAAAATCAAGCTCTTAAACAGAACAAAAATTTTCATACCGAAGCTTTTCCCATTGAAGGTATCACTGGTATTAATTGTCTCGATTGTTTAATAGCTAATTCTTCAAGTCTTTGAGTTTTCACAGATACCTGAAAACCAAAAAAAACACCTAATCAATTATCAGAACAATATTAAGAGCTTGGTAAGCACTGGAAGATTTTAAGTAACTACCTCAGTTACTTGAGAAGTACGAGCCCGCAGTGGAGCCTGTACCAAAGCTTCTGCCATATTAAGACCCATGGTAGCACTAGAAGACCCCTGTACTGAATTAGCCACACAAGTTGGTTGAACAACAGATGAGGTTCCTGCTCCAGTACCATTGCTAGTGCTAGAGATAGTGCTACCCCCTCCAATCATACTGGGTACCTCAGCCAGCGCTGATGTCCACCCCTCAGCAATCAAAACTGAATTGCCAAATGTTAAACTCTGAGCAGCTGTGCTCAAAACAGGAGATGGTACTCTTCCTATATCTTGAACTCCTTGCTTCTCTTCACTTCCAAGTAAAGGAAAAGCCTTGTCAAACACAGCCTTTTGGATGGCAATACCAGCATTACTAGTAGGAAGCAATCCATTGTCATTGATATGATTGCTATTGGCACTAATTTTTGCATCTGCAGATCCTCCACGAGATAATATGTCACCACGCTTCCTGGACACCATTGAATTAGATCGCCGTAAAAGGTCCTTATCGACCCTGCTTGAAAAAATATTTCCCAGTACATCAGAACCATCACGATCCCAATGATCCCCAAAACTCAACCTCTCTTTTTCTTTATCCCGATCCTTATCTCGGTGACTCCTATTAAAATTACTGTATGCATGTTTTGCAGAACCATTACTAGAGCCTTTCTTTGAATTCGAGGAAGACAAATGGTCAAGAAAAGCAGCTCGTGGAATATCAAAATCACCACTATTTTTAGATGTTCTGCTCCTAATGTGTTGAGCTTGTGACTGAATATCTACAAGACAGTGATACCACAGTCATTTCAATTTTTATTCATTATAACCAAATTACCAAAGGCCTGAAATAAGAATTACAACAAAAAGCACGAGATGAACTAGTAAAAACTTGAGATACCTGAATGAGAAGAAGATGATGTGAAATGGTGAACTGAGTTACCACCACCAGAATTATTTCCAGAGCTTCTCAACCATTCTGGAACTAATGTTGGTTCACTTCTGTCCATGAGGAATGCTGAACATCATCAAGTGTAATAAAATACGGCCTTCTCACCTTCTTTGCTACATCCACCACTCTCCCATCTTATAAAAACTTCTTCCCTGAATACCTACTCTAGAGCTAACACGTCCAATAAAAGACGTCACTGCCACAAATGCGGTACATGGTCCTTGTATGAACTCAATAGTTCACTCCCTCATAGGGGTATCCCAAATGAACAATGCAAAAGAAGACAATGCCTAAGACTTCTGCCGAGTTCCAAAATTATAAATTGACAAGATTTCTTGCCATGAATAAGCACATTATTCACAATCAGAGCTAATTGCTGAATAACTTTGCATTCCAGTACACCTTGATAAGTCTATCACTTGAAAGGGCACCAAGGATTCAAACAATCGCAACAACAAGAGACCAGAGGTGGAATTAAAAACCAATAACAGGGATGAGAAGCATAGTCGAACACATAGATACAGGTGCGACGGAAGCCCCCCTTCTGTGCCTAAATATTTGATTCAAATAGAATTATATCGTGAAAACAATCAGTAGAACACAATCTCCGCAAAAAAAAAGATAGATTCAAGACGAATGAATAATACGCTATGATTACGATCCAGATAAAGCGGACCTGGAATTCAACAGAATACATGTCACCCGACAAACATTAAACAAGAAACATCAACCCTAAGCAAAATATAAGAATCAGCCTCAATGCCAATTTCGAGTAAACCCTAACGAAAACAAACGGACAATCTACAGCCTTCGGCTTCTAAAGTCAAAACATACAAAGATAACAGGAAATAAAAGCAGAAAATTCCAAAAAAAAATAACAGAGAGAGGGAAGCTAACCCTAGACGGCGGTGATTGAACAGCACAAAAGAAACGATAACCTTCGGCGTGACCACCCGAGTGTAATCAAAGTCCGAATGAAATAAGTAGCAGATTGGAGAGATAAAGAATGAAATGCGAAAATGAGGCGAGAGTTCTCCGAAGAAGCAATAGGGTTATTGTTTGTCTGTTTGTTCGCTTGCGTGCAATTCGAGAGGGAGAGGCACCGACAGAGGAGAGAAGAGAGACGGAGAAAGAGAACGGGCGAGGATGGATTATCGAAGAAACTCTTAACCAAATTTCCTCACCAACAGATCATGTATCAACCCCCTCCCCTCTTCCTATTTCCCTAATGGAAAATATTAGCACTAAATAAATAAATAAATAAATGTTTACCCTTTAATAGTTATGAGAACTATAAAAAAAAGTCAAATCTTCGCAAAATTGATGTGTAGAAATAGATAACAAGATCCTATGATTCAAGACAAGCACAAATTTGAGGCGAAGGTTGCGACAACAATGGAACAGATCCGTGCAACCAACGAAACTCGACAGGGATGACTAGATTTCTCTCCCTTTTGTTTGTTTTGATAACTTATGTAGACTTTGTGATTTCTATTAGTTTTTTAACTATTTTGATTTAGAGATTAAAGTTTTTCATACTTTGGTTTATTTTTAAAAAGTACGATTATTTATTTAAAATCAAGTTTAATAAGTTCTTCATTGTCTCTATTTGTGCTTGACTATTGTCTAAAACGTCTCGTAAAATGTTATTCTGTGATTATTAGGACGTATGCTAAACTTATTAGGTGGTTAAATCCAGTGATACGGTTTCCTACAAATACTTTTTTCTCGTTCATTTTAACCTAGTGTGGTTAATTGAATCCTATCCCTAGATAACACTTCATTTCTAAAGTTGTACGTGTAAAAAATTAATCGAGATGCAATGTCACCCTAATCTATTAGTGTTATAGCTAAATCTCAATAAAATCATAACAACCGTTGTAGCAACTTAAGCAATTCAAGTAATTCTAATTTACAAAAAAGCTTAATCGAATTTTGATTAAATTTTGTATTCAAACGCCGCTTTTTATCTTTTTACACTTTTATTTTTTTCATTTTCTTTTATTACTTTAAAAAACCCAAAAAATCAAACATTTGTTCTTTTTAATATTTCATGATTATTTAAATAATTAAAAATTAATTTGTATCTATGAGATCGATACTTTTTTATTACATTGTGTCACACACACTTATATTTATTTTCGAGTATATTTACATGCAAAAATAATTTTAACAGACATTAGAAGTTGGCAAAACCAGATCAAGATCATGGTCTATACTGACAACTCTGGTTTCAATCTAGTTCCCGTCCTAATTTTAAAAATCGTGAAATTGCAAGTAGATTGTGAATAAGAAAATGACTCAAAATCGGATAAAATCTATATACTCAAAAATATATTCCAAACTTGGTTCAATCACTCAAAATCTGGTTCAAATATAATAAAAATATATTTTATTATTATATTTTATTTTTTACTATAAAAGAGGACTGAGACAAACCAAAATTGCATTGTATTTCACGATTTCAGTTTAGATTTATTCTAACACCATGTCCCATCATGTTTTCTTTAATTTAATATGTTTGTAAATTTGATCAGTAATTTAACTAATTCGAACATCTTGATAATAAACAAAATTTGAAAAAATAAATTTTATTTTTATTAAACTTATTTATTCTAGGAAAAAAATAAAAATTCCCACCACATTATGTTATTTTTAACAATTTGAGCATCGTTAGTTGATTAAATATGTTAACTAAATTTACGAATATTATTAAATTTAAATAAAATCATATGACATGGTGCTCGTTAAAAATTATGTTAAAGTTTAAAATATTAGTTGATAACTACTTACATAATTCAATTTACCATAACTATTAATATAATTAGAAATTTACACAATTGCGCAAATATGGAGAGTCCGGCCTCTAAAGTTATGTATTAAGTTACATCAAATTTAAAATATTTTTATCTATTTTATTCAACAATAACCTGTTAAAAAATTAATGGAGCAATAAATATAATAAGAACAATTTATAGTTTTATACTAATTGTGTTTTTGACGACGTCGTTTAAAGTGGAACTGCGCATTTTTCCTCGGTATCCAATATGAGTCAAAGTCAAATCAAACGAAATACACTTGTTGACCACGCGATTTAAATAAATTATAAAAATGAGGATATATATTGGTAGAGAAAAGTCGATGGTCAAAAGGTAACATAACATTGACCAAATGATTAATCATATAATAAAACAAGTCGTTATAATTAATAGGCGCTAAAACTAAAATCGGGCATCACTTTAACGTAAATTGGTGAAAAAGGCTAAGATTTAAAAAAAGTGAAATTGAGCTTATCATACGTTTAATTTAATGTAAGGTTATTGTCTCTGTATCAGACGTTTAGTCAAATCATCCGTATCAAATACAGTGATCCTACGCTCGATATCTAAACTCTATATTTTATAAATTATCGTCATTTGCTCCTTTTTCACAATGATTTGACACAATAAATTACCGGTGATGAAAGCAAAGAGCTCTTATAGATTTATCTCGGGTTAATTAAAGACATATTACACTGAGCAGAGATAAAAATTATGTTTTGAAATATTTGCATTTTGCTTGTCTGGTTGACAATTAGAGGATCTTTGTACTAATCATCTTAGACTTTATAATATTATACCCTAACTTAAAGCGCTCATGGTCCATGGCTTATTATCAACATAATGGAAATTATTATGATAAATAAGAAGCCTATTTATTCATGTATTATATGGTACATAATGTAAGAATAAAGGAATTAAAATGATGTTAATTATGCAAATATGTGGAAGTAACGGGCTAATACGATGTACCCCAAAGTAATAATCTGCTGCTTTTCACCCATTGCGCGAAGAGTGCACCTTCAATATTGACCAATGAGAGCAGTCTATTGTCACAATCTACGGCTACGCGTCCTCACAACTTCGGCGGCGTAAACCAGGCTGTTCCTGAGTCGTAAACTCGTTCCATTTCTCGCTTCATCTTCCTACTAGGGTCTGGTCAGGGTTCACAGTGGAACTTCTCCAATATCTTATGAAAGAGAGCTTTTCGTTTTCTATTAAGTGCGAGCGAGTATCTTATCAAACGGAGAGGAAAGTGGAGGAAGAGCTTTGACCTTTTACCGCGTTGAGTTTTATGGATATAGTTTCTGTGCATCACCTACCTTGACTTTTCGTTCTAGCAATCGGACCAGAGGGATGGATTTGAGGAGTAGGAGAGGCAGGCCGAGGTTGGATCGTCGTAATGCGGCCAGGCACATTGATTACGATCCACTGGCTTCATCTTCTTTGCCTGACGATTCTCCTGGATCGCTGCATACCCGCTCTCTTGAGTTTCCGGATGAAACGAACTTCCGAATGGGGGGAGATGATGGGGAATTTGATCGTATATGTCGGAGCTTGGGGTTTTCTGGGCCGGACGACTTTACAATTCCTGCGTCGCTGTATCAATCTGCGAAGATCGGTTCCTCGTCTGATCGTCTACCCAATTCCAGGCTGCATAGGTTCGATAGCACTACTTGGGATGAGGATGTGAAGGAGGAAGAAGACAGTGAAGCGGAGCTACTTGAAAGAATAAGGGGGTCGTCTATAATTGGGGATTCGGCTGAGTTACCACGATATGAAACAGCAGAGCCTAGTGGTAATAGTGGAGGAGGAGGAGGTGTTCGTGGTGGAATTAAGGGTGTTCGTCCACCATTGGTTAAGCCCCCGCCTTCAACCTCAACTGGGGAGATACTCGGGGATTTTGCTCCTAATGATGAAGTAAGACCTTCAGTGGTGGTTCAAAAAGAAAAATATTTGTCTTCCGAAGATAATCACGAAGATGGAGATGAATCTGTGGAGGGGATCGTAGAACGAGAAGAGGATGGAGACACATGCAGACTTGACGATAGTCTTCGTGAACAGCCAAATTCACCTTCATTTTCAACTTCAAATGATGATTCTTCAAGCACAACCACAGAGCCTTATATATCTCCAAATGGGAGACTAAAGAGGACTATTTCGAATTGGGAAAAGGGTGAGCTTTTGGGGCGAGGATCATTTGGATCGGTATACGAAGGAATTTCTGGGTATGTACTGAAGTCATTTTACTCGAATAATTTTGGAAATTTCCCCGTCCAATGCAAATTGCTATATTTGTTTTTACAAATTTGTCTATGTTAGAGTGCTGTCTTCAACTATAATCTTAATTATGTGTTTAAGGAATCAACTTGTCCAGCCATGCATTTTGATAATTCCCAGCGGCATTCAGGCGTTGTATCTTGTAAAAGCTTTCTTTTTATAGTAGCTTAGGATTAATTATGTCTACTCATACAGTTAGGAGACAGGATTCTCAAAAATTTGATACACCACCTAGCAAACATAGTCTTATTGATTTCAAAGCTTACTTTGTGGAGGCAACTTCAATTATAATCATTCAAAATATTTTTAATATTCTATCTGTAGTGCAATCTGGATTATAACTGATTGTTATGTGCGTAAGTATTCATTTGTAAATGTGGTGATTTGATAGGAATATGAGTATAATATCTCTCTACTTATTCCACATGAAACAATCTTTAATTTAAAAACTTAAGTTGTCTGGTTGAATTTAGTTGATCATATACTTTATGTCTTAACACTTTCTTTGGGTGTCTCTTTTCTAGTTGTAGCATAGTCTTAAATAATTATCATGAAAATTGAGATAAAAGAGGCGAAGAAGATGCCATAGCACATAGCCAGCTTACTTTAAGGATAAAATTTTGGGAGAAACATTGTTGAACAGCAGTTAATTGATGGAAAGATAGACATTCTTGAAAGAAATATCGATATTCCATAGCATAGGTGGCATTAAACATGAAAGGAGGTTTTCAACTACACTGGTTTGCATTTGGTAGAGCCATGTAATTTTGCTTATTTGGTCTCAGTAGTTATTTTAGAGTGAAAGTGCAAAAAGAGGAGAATTTATTTGGATGTCAGATGGATTTGTTGTGGAACTGGAACTATGGATAAATGCATTTTTAGAGCCCAATTGTTTACAATAATCACACAGAATGTTTTTGGCTTATTCATGGGGTTCTATTTTGAATTCCATGAGCATAATATATCCACGTGTGCTAGATGTTATGGGTGTAGAAGCTGAATCATTTGTGCCAATAGTGTATGTCTCAGCTGCTTGATAGTGAAGATCATTGGCAAGAAGGTTTTGTTGATTGGAAAGTAGTCATGCTATGGTTGGAGGAGCATCCTACTGACATAATAAAGAGATCAGAATTCCTTGAACATTTTGCAAGGATTTCGAAGTGATTCTATTAGGTTTTGAAGTAGTAAATTGTTCATTTCTTGTTTACTAAAAGCTTTGAACTGAAGAGATTGTGTCTCACTTGATCATTATATAAGCTATTGAAACTTATATCACCCTTTTCCACTTGGTAAGGGTGCAAACCAAAAAGTTTATGCTGATCGTAAATGAAAGATTTGTTACACTTTTTTCCTGGTGTTCACCTTTGTCAGTTTGGTGGATCTTTATAGCATTTTTGTGTATTTGGTAGACGAGGGAATTATTCTCCTGCTTCCATTATAAAAGCTCATTTGCTTTAAATTATGAATAAATCTTTACATAAAGATGTTATTGATGCCACCAGATTCTTACTATCCTCTTTCTGCTTCTTGCAGTGATGGTTTTTTTTTCGCTGTCAAGGAAGTTTCACTCCTTGATCAAGACAATCTGGGACAGCAAAGTATTATACAGCTTCAGCAGGTGAGACGGGCTCTTCATAACATAATTTTTTTTCTTCTGTTACTCACACTCTTTACTATTTATACGTCCCAACTGTCAACAAGATCATTGAAATTTTTGTGCGTTTTTCTCCTTCAATTTATTTATTTTTTCCTCTGTTTTGTTTTCTGCTAGGAGATTGCTCTTTTAAGTCACTTTGAGCACGAGAATATAGTGCAATATTACGGCACAGAGAAGGTAAATTGACTTTTTTCACGTACTTTTTTGAGCTAGAGTCTGAACAACCAAATAAAAAAATTTCTGGTTGCTTGCAGAGCTCTTATAAATTCTAGACTTTGTGTACATAAAAGAGAAGTTCATATCAACAATATGCTATTTTTATCATCCTTTTCTAGTAGAGAAGTGCTTGAATTTTTCTGAACTGTGATAAATATCTTCCACTTGTTCCCACTTTATGATCATGCATTGAATTCCATCTAACTTATTTTTAAAAATGTACTTTTACTTGTTTGAATTTTTCTCTCGTTAATACGATGTACTCTTTGAGTAAATCTTTCATCTCACTGGGTTCTGTAATATGTGTTTTTCCTTGCTTGATAACATGCAACTTTTATTTATCTACGACTATGTTTTGCTGTTGGATGCTGGTTAAGTATGTATTTTTCTAGTTGATGCTGCAATGGTTTAGCTTCAGGCGTTTTTTCACCTCTACATGTCATATGTACTGATTAGAGATTTTGTGGCAATGACTGTTTGTAGATTGTATTTTGTAACTCAAATAGCCTGTCAATAGCATAGGCCAATGGTACTTGGCCAATTAAGGATGGGATAGTGATTTTATTATCATGTAGTCAAGCCCATCATGTTCATGTGGATAATGATGTTTAATATATCATATGTATATCAGCCACCCTCAGTTCCTATTTAATAAACTTTTAATAAATTGCCCTATACTTTTAACCATCCGAGTTGTATGTAGCTGGATATGAAGCGTCGACATATGATCACACGTCCAAACACTTCTCTCCCGCATACAGATGGATGGTCCCTTTATTTATTTGATTTTGTATTTTGACCCTCCCCAAACACAACTATGTCATATCTCTCCAACATGCCTCAGACATTGATAGATACATTTTTGAGTTGTGAAAGTTACATTTGTAATTGACCTGTATGGAATAATGAAAAATTTTCAATAGTAAGATGATACTTCAATCATTTTACTCTTAGAAAACAGAAACTCTATTGAAGAAGATAATGTGTATGTTTGCTCATCCTAGACTACGGTGAATGTTTTTTTGTCATTTTTTATTAGGAAATGTATTAAGATTAGTTATTAATTTAATAAGTAGCTGTGTGTATGTATATATAAAAATTTAGTAATATATTTTTTTATGGAGATTGGTGTATCACCACGTTGATGTCAGCACATGTATTTCTTAGCTTGCTATTTCTCAAGTCTTTTATCCATTTCATTATTTCATTTTCATTTTACTTTGTTTTGGGCAGACTGAATCACACCTATTCATTTTTCTTGAGCTTGTGACAAAAGGATCCCTTATGAAGCTCTATCAAACGTATCACCTTAGAGATTCCCAAGTATCTGCATATACAAGACAAATCTTGCATGGTTTAAAATATCTTCATGATCAAGACGTGGTTCACAGGTAATAAAAAAGGACTTATTCTGTATTTTTTTTTTCAAGTTTACAGGTTCTGATTGTTCTTGTTAGGTTCATTCTCCCTATTTGGAACTTTTTCATCTTCAATTCATTCTTAAAATTATGAATATTTCTTTTCGTTTTCTTCCAACTTTCTTTGCCAAGTCTTTTCATGTTGAAAATTTATCCTAGCTTAAACCTGTGCATTACTATTTTGTATTTGGTTTGTATTTAAACTCGATTGATAATAGATAATATGGCATCCAATTAACATGTGTTCATTATAGATGTTTGGATTGTGTGGTAATCTTTGTTTCTTTTTGTTATCAAAGGGATATTAAATGTGCGAATATATTAGTGGATGCCAGTGGAGCAGTAAAGCTTGCCGATTTTGGGTTGGCAAAGGTTTCTTCCTATCTATTCTTTACTTCCATTAATGCTTTGAAGTTCTTTCTCCTTGAACTATTGCCGTATTTTGCAGGCAACAAAGTTGAATGATATTAAATCCTGTAAGGGAACAGCATTCTGGATGGCACCTGAGGTTTTTTTTCTCCTTCCAAAATGCCTAAATATTTATTATTACATCTTCATATCAAGATACTAGGTGAAAGAATCTTTTCGCTTGGAAGAAGTATGATAAATATTATATTTATATTTTGGCAAGAGCCAGCTTCAGAATCACGGTTAAAACCTTAATAGCATTGGTTTAGTTTTTATTTGGCTAGGATATCTGTCAAATTACAACTTATAACTTTGTATCTCGTAGATGTAATTTTGGAAGAATAAATGTGCTTAAACGTTATAGAGAATGTGCTTATGCATATGTTCTGGTTGACCGTCGTAGTTTGTATGGATCAAACTCTACTTGTGGATGATGAATAAATCTGAGAAACATTTTTCTCTAGAATGAGCATATAATTATTTTGCCTGAGATTTATGCCTAACTTGTGTTATCAACCAGATAATGCTGCTGCAAGTTTTTGTGCGAGTAGGATTTGTTTGTTTATTTATTCAGGTTGAAACAGTTAGTCTTGAATAGTTGTTAATGAGTGTTTCTGGTTGCATACTCTGCCAGGTCGTTAATAGGAAGAACCAAGGATATGGTCGCCCAGCTGACATTTGGAGCCTTGGTTGCACTGTATTGGAGATGTTAACAAGAAAATTTCCGTACTCTGAGTTGGACAATGTATGTACCACCTTCTACTGCAACAACTATAAATCATTAATAATTCTGATTCATTTACGTTATTGAGCTTTGAGTTATCTCCATTCTGTTTGTAATTGTTGAGATAACTTGATATCAACGTCATCAATTGTTAGAGCAACTCACTTTTTTATAGTCAAGATTCTCATAAACATTTACATTTATGTAAAAAAAAAACAAACCTTGATTCTGGTTTTAAGATCAATTTCTGTTTTGTTGCTCAGCCAATGACGGCACTGTTCAAAATTGGAAGTGGTAAGCTACCAGTTGTTCCGGACTCTCTATCAACAGATGCGCGTGATTTTGTACTTCGGTGCTTACAGCCGAACGCACATGACCGTGCATCTGCTGCTCAACTCCTAGAGCATTCATTCGTGAAGAGATCTCTTCCTACTTCGTCAGGGCCTCAGTCGCCTTACTCATCTGGCAGAAGAAAAGAAATCTCCCATTGATAAAATTGGCTGAACATTAGGTAAATTCCTTCTCCTTTGAGCTTAGAACAAGCTCCTTTCTTCGTAGCTCTAAGTTTCTAATCCGATTAAATCACTAGGCAAATAATGAACATGAAGACTATCCCTACCATATAAGTTTGCATACAAGTCACTTGAAACTCCAGTTGGCTCGAAGGAAAAATTTACGAAATTAACTTATTGGCTGGGTAGTATAAGTTTGCTTCAACTGGCTTTGGGAAAGGTACAGCATTTTCGGAAACTACAAGCAGTTGACCAAAAATAATTTACTTCTTTCTGACGACCATCCAATGGTTCTGTTCTTGGTGTAATTGTTCATTACCTGGTGATATATGCAAGTCTTCTAGTTTCAAAATCTTAGCACCATCCTTTGAACTTCATAGTCATTCTTATTACTCCCTGTTAATTATCTTATTTGAATGGTGAGTATTTTTTAGTCACTCATTTACAATTTATGCTCCATCTTTGTTAAAAGTGTTTATTTTCTGGAAACAGCCGAGTAAGCGGGATCAATCCTCTAGCTTGGTCGTCTTGTCGAAAACCAAAAACCGGTTTCAAGCTTGAAGCTGTTCGTTTTTTGCCTAATGGGTACGATTTTTTAAAACTGGAGTATTCATAGACCTGGTTCGGACTGACGATCGAGAGAAACTGGAAGAAAACTTGATCTGCAGGGTTTTATCTGGAGACTTTGTGGTACAAAGCTTATAATTTTCTGTATCATAGTTGTATTATCGTGTATACTAAATTAATATGGGTGATTGTCTATTCTGGAGTAGTTAGTTCAATTGAACGAGGCTTTGGAAGCGCTGTTAGCTGAAGCCTGTAAGCCTGCTTGATGGGTGTTTGCTCTGAAGGGTTAGATTAGGGCTTGTAAATGTAGACAATGGTGTATTATTGATTTTTGTCCATTATTTGAAGTTCTCCTTGATTTCTTCGCTTAGAATGATTTGTTTCTACAATTTGATCGGTGTTTCATTGTGCATAACTTGCTCCGTCCTGCAATTTGGACCGAACAGCTTGGTCTGCCTTATTTGGGTTGGTTTTTTGAAAGATTTGGAGCCGGTCTCGGTTGAGACGGTTTGGACTAAAATTGTGAAAACCGAACTGTGAGTTCAAAAATTGAACCAAATCTGATTAAAACTCGACTCAAAGTTTTAGCCGGCTAAAATCCAACAATCTGAGTTAAATATAATAAAATAAATTATAATTTTATTTAGAAAATCAGTACAATTGACTCTTTTTCTGTAAAAATAAAGAGAGAGAGAGAGAGACGTGATTTTGAAATGTCTCGTGTTCTCGCTGCGATATCATGTCTCCAAACTAGCGCTCCAAGTTTCCTCATTTTCAGAATACGATTGGTAAAAGCAGTTTCGGGAACACGGTAATTAATAAAATTCAGCGAGAAAAAACTATCATATTTTATCAGGCTTGTATTACGATTTGAATGCGTTGAGGGTTTTAGGGAGAAACCAGATGAACAACTGATCATGTGCAGGAGGAAGAAAGTAACTTTGATTCCATGGCCAAAAACTTGAGAAATCTGGGCAGGGATCATGACCAAACACTGGCTAACAAGTTTACGTCGCATAATCCAATTTGTAAGAACTGCAATCTTCTTATTCTTCATAAAAAATTGGGCCAAATTGGGTGGCTTGATTGGGCAATGCTAGAATGGTCCATAATGGGCTCGTTTCAGCTGGGCCTTGTTGGTCTGTGTCTTTATTGGGCCGGGATGGCCCTTATAGGACTGCCAGGATGGGTTGGGGAGGTATGATTAGGCTGGGCTGTGGGCTAGGGTAGGCCCAATCGCCGCTCGGCCTGATAGGGCTGGGCTAGGCTGGGCCGTATTGGCTGGACTGCCCTTAATGGGCCTGGCTAGGATGGGCTGGGCGATGTAAGATTGGGCTGGGCTAGGGCTTTTGGGCGATATTAGGCTTTACTAAGGTAGGCCTCATTGGGCTGGGCTCGATTGAGGAAGGCTTGGTGGCTGGGTAATCTTGGGCCGGGCTGGGCTAGGGTTGGGCAGCTAGGCCTTTGCCATATTAGGCTGGGCTAGGGTTGCCTGATTGAGATGAGCGAGGCTTGGGCAGCTAAGCCTTTGCCATATTAGGCTGGGCTGGGCTAGGGTAGGCCTGATTGAGCTGGGCTAGGCCTTTTTAGACTAGCCCAGCTCAATCAGGCCTTTATGAGCTTAGGCTTTTGGGCCATATTGGGCTAGCTAGGACTTGATTGGGCTGGGCTTGGCTTGGCTAGGTCCCATTGGGCAGCTTGGCCTTGGTGATATTGGGCTGGACTTATATGGGGACATATGACTTATATTGGGCTAGGCCTTGTTGGGCAGCTTGATTTTTGGCTGGGCCTGATTGGGCTAGGTTGGGCTGACTTAGTGGAGCCGGGCTGGACTTAGGTCGAGAAGACTCGTCAAGTCCATCGATCGCATCTCTGGATCCTCCATCGTTTTCAGCGCTATTTTCATTTATTTTTTTCAGAATTAAACCCTAGTTATGGAGTTAGAACATGAGAAGACTCACCCGTTAACGAGTGAGAAGAGCTTAGCACATCGGAGATGTTTTCAAATGGCTTCTTCTTCAACAAGTTCTTTTGCTTCGGCTTGTGCCATAGCGTAGAGCTTCGAGCTACCCGCTGTTCACCTGCAGCGTTTGCTCGAGCATTTCCTACGAAAACCAAAACAAAGAAATGAAAAAACAGGAATGGAAAAGGAAAGATGAAGATCAACGTCAGATTTCTGAATATACGTGCGTAGCGACAAGGAAAATATTCCCAGAACAAGCATAAAGGTTTTCAAGTCAGATCCATGACGGAGCATCAAAATCTTTCCAAAAAAATATTTGAAAGAAGAGGACCCGCTCTCTTTAATTCCATCGTATTCATGGTGGATCACTTCGTCTTCCTAATCCTTGCCAATGCAATATGCATTACCAACAGCGCCCTCCATTATCTCTCTCTCTCTCTCTCTCTCTCTCTCTCGAATAAAGATTGATTAATCCAAGCCACAAAACCCACCACCATAAAGCTCAATCCTTTTTTCAAGTCTTAATCCAAAACTGTCAACTAGTGTCTGTCTCCAAATAGATTCACCTCTCCGAAGTTTAAGAAAAGAAACCCTATATGGGTCGACATAAAAATGATATCTTTGGATTAATCACGGTAACATTCTTTTCATTCAAGAGAGAGAAAAACTAGTTGAAATGTCAAATTCCGGTGTTTGAACAATTCAACCTTTTGGGGCTGAAAAGACAACATCATACAGACAGCGTTTCTCTGTCTCAAAAACACAATTGGACGGCTCTATAATAATTGGCCTCAAAAGGGTACAGAATATTGAAGAAATGAAGAGAGTAGGGTGGGTACATGTCCCCTCCACCACAACCTTGTGCTGGCAATTAGATCGACCTCGACCAGACCAGAATCAGCTCTCTTCTTCTCAAACTACAACATTCGAGAGGATCCCATGATCATTTTCATTTCTTAGTATTACCACATTTAACTTCTGTCTCGTTTGGAAACAAGTTTTGGGTTTATTTGCAATTTTTCGATATCGAACCAGCGGGTTACATCAAGCCAGCCGAACTCTTTGACATATTGAGAGAAGGAAATGAATCGAAAATGAATAAATAAATAACTAAGAGTGATTTTATAAGGTTAGGTGGAAAGGGGAAATAATGAAGGAGGAGAACGGGAAAATGTCTGCTTCCAAACAAACCTAATGTCTACCATGATTGCTACCTCATTCTTTAATCCCATCTTCCTTAATTTTCCAATTTAATAATGTTGAAAAAAGGGTAATCACCAACTATGAAGGTCATTAACTCCATTTGGAAACATATTATTATTAAATAAATAAATGGTGTGTGATTAGAGAAAGGTGGTTGAGTCATTGATGAGGGGAGGCAAGGATAGACACTAGATAGTGTGAATGAAGATAGGGTATGTCTCCTTCCTTCTTAAACTCTCATTTCCATGCCTACTCAAAATTGTCTCAATTGCCCTACAATTAAATAGCTAAGAAAATTCTACCTCAATTGAGATTTTGTAGTCGCACCAGTATTAGGGGCAGACAAGAGCCGGTTCCATCCCAGATCGAAACGAAGTCTCAAGACTTTAGAATTGGCCAGGGAAAAATGCGCATGAGAAATCATTCGAACCAAACGTGTTCTTCGATCCAACTTGAATTTTGTTAAAATTATTTCTTATTATATTTTTATCCGGTTTTAGGTCATGCTTTAACTGGGTTTTGTGGATTTCTTCACTCTCAATTTGTTTTGGTTCTCATGGTTTTTCATCCCCATAATCGTGAACAAACCATGAGCAGCATTTTGAGAATTCCTCTCAAAATTGGACTGAACCGCTTGAATCAATCCGAACCTCATGTCCGGGGCGGTTTCCCACGGATGAGCGATGTTCAAGTTACCTCACATACAGAGAAAGATGGCATGCCTTTGAAAGTGATTAATGGGGTGGGGGGACAACGTAGAATAATTGAGAATGGAAAAATGGAGGAAAAGTAGACGAATCGAAATGGTTGGGAGGCCAATCAATTCCATTTCAGACACCATTTTTGTGAAGCACCCTTCTTCAACATCACATTTAATCACTTCGCTTCCAACCCTTTACCTCAAACTAGGACCCCTTCTCTGGGTTTCGTCGAAATTTGAAAGAGGATGCCATGGCCCACCAATCAGTGATGTGGACAGATGAGGTGGCAGTGGGTCTGGGCTGAATATCAGACAACGGAAGAAGCTCTGGGAAGCGAGAGAGAGAGAGAGAGAGAGAGGCCATTCTTCTTACTTTCTCTGCTTTTCATGGCTTTACCTCTACCTGCTCTGTGCTCTCACTTTCAACTGTAAAGACAATGCTAAGACCCCATTTCCATCTTACACCCATTGCACTTTTTAAGAGAGACAGAGAGAGGAGAGAGAGAGAGAGTCATGCTAAATCTAAATATACTTCATATATGTAGATGAAAAATCCATAATGACCCACTTTTTCTGTGATTACTAAAACTCTACACTTTGACTTATTCTTCCCTCTTCCCCCCCAAAAAAAGGATCCAACTTTTGAATATTCTTTCATCAGGAAACATGCTCTCTTTCCCATCTATACCTATCTAAGCTAAGAAAATCATCCAAGAAAAATGAAAATTGGGAATCAGACAGAGAGATCATACTTTCCTCCTCCACGCTTGTATGTGCAGAAGCTGCACTCTAACCGGGCTGTCTTCAAAATCAGCCACGAACACTTTATGTTCCTTCCCCTAATTGCCTGCTCGCTATGCTATCGATCTTCGATGAAAATCCTACCAATGAAATCCCGGAATCTCTTCGAGTAAAGTTTTGGATCGACGGCTGATATAGAAGTAGGATCGACTTGCAATGATTTATAAGCATGCTCCAATTTCTTGCTGATATCGTAATCTTGTAAGATGTCAATGATCCCAAAATAGAGAACTACGTCATAGCTTTCGCCGTTTCGTGAAGGAATCAAATGAGTCCAGCCACCGGAAGTGTATTGATCACAGTCGCTCTTTCGAGCAATCCGCTCGGCTCTTGCTGGCATATTAGCTCCTAATCTTATCAAAGGTTTCCTGTAATAAAAGCATACATCTTTAATTTTTATCCAATAAATGCCAGTATTGGATGCCAAATCAATTTTGTCAAAAAGAGAAAAAGATAGTAAAAAAGTGACTAAATCAATGGAGAATCTAACTTGACAAAAAAATATGACCATATCTTTTCGAGATTGAGAGTCCAAGGGAGTGTAAAGACTCACCGGCCGGATAAAACTCGATCCATGTCTTGTAGTTCAGCCTCTAGAAATCGACGACCCCGCATATACTTTTGGTTCTGGTAAGAATCTATATTGCCTGAAAGAACACCAGAAATATATTGGCATGAATTAACACCAGCTATAGATTAAGGCATTAATGGTGAGGTTGTAATATAATTCTTACCAGAAGGAAGAAGGTATGGAGACAATCCCATCTTTTCGTACATGCTATCATCGCGAAAATGAAGGCCAACTAAAAGACTGTAATCCATGATTCTTTCCGATTCTAGAAATTCACAATCTCGATCTATTTGTCTGATCAAAATTCCAATATTTTCTTAGTACAAAGATTAAACGCAGTTGTAAGTAAAGATTGTCATGAACTTCAGTACTCACTTCATTAGCTCTTGGAACCAACTTTGCTGCACCCGAAAAGCAAAATTAAGATCGAGGTCCTTAAGTGTAGCGGTTTCGTCAATCTCCCCCTCAGATTTAACCGTAGTTCGCCCATGAGAGGATCCTTTTAGATCAAAGCGTCTATGGATTTGATATTCGGAGCAGAATAAATTTCCCATCACTATGAATCGCGTCTAGTTTCAAAAGAAATAAATGTTCTTCATATTAGACTGATAAAACCAATGAAAAATGAAAATGCTCCAGAACCGCAATTACCTTTTGGCCACCGATTGGTTTCACACAATGTACTCCGAAGAACTTAGTCACCAGCGAGTTCTCATATCTACAAACATGTTGATAATAACTCGATAGCATCCTAATGAGAACCTGAAAACAGATCGAAAGCCAGTTTATGCATCGCTTTTCGTAATATAAGCTACAACTAGCAGGACAGAGGTCATAGGAGACAGTAACTAACCTTAACTTCTGACTTCTTCACTGTTTTTATCATGAACCTGTCGTCTTGAGTCAAGTAAAAGAAGCTTCCACTCTTCCCCGGGGATGAGAGTTCTCTAAGGGCTTCATTTCCGCAAATAGCCAGCATGTAATCTGCTGGATCAACTTCGAACAGCTCTCTCAAACGTCTGCAAACACCAATAAAAGTTAGCCTCTAAGTTAACCCCAAATTTGCTAACTATAAAAGATTAGAATATAAGCAACAGAAAAGGACATGAAAATAGAATACCTAAACACTAAGGGACAGTAATCCTTCCATCGAAACTCAACTGAAAGATGAGGCGGTGTCATCTTTGATCCTTCTGCGGGAAACCTAGTCCAGAATTTCTCCTTTGGGTCAAAATCACTTGGCTTTAGGCTCCGTGAAATTGAAGCATGTTTACCAACAGAATGCCTGACAGATAGAACACCAAAATTTGAATCCAAATTAAGAACAAATTTTTATAATAAGCAACCATTTCAATTGATCAATTCTAAATAAAACTAAGTCATAGTATGAACAGAATACCTGATACCCAATTGGAGATTTAGCATCAAATCGTAATTCTTATGCCCTTTTGATATCGTCTTCCCAGGTTTCTTTGCTTCACCGTTTATAGAACTTGGATTCCGTCTAAATGGCTTGAACCCATCTCTTTCCAAACCTAAACTGTTGCGATACAGCCTCGAGGCCTCCACATTATCGAGTATATCGCAGGTAATATCCCCAGCCTCACCATCAGATTCCCAAATGCAAATCCTCGGAAAGGTTTTCTCCATAAAGCTACCTCTGTCGCAGTCGGCGGAGGACCTCTTACTTAGTGTTATAGGCATATTTTCAGACGTAAAAGCTTCGCTGCTCTTTAACGACAGCTCCTTGTCATTTGCCGGATAAGTAGTTCCGTTGCAGTGCTGGATTATCATGTCCAAATTCAGATTATCTACCCGGGAGGTACCGTCCGGCCAAGTAAAAACTCCATTTCCTTTCGAAACTCCGTCTTCCCAATGTCCTTCGAACTTGTACCCGTCGGCCCAACTCAAAACGCCTCGACCGGAAATCATACCGTTCTTCCAGTCACCGACGTACTCGTTCCCGTTTTTCCAAACATATCGGCCATGCCCATCCTGGAAGTTTCGTTTCCAAGCTCCGTCGTAGAAATCGCCGTTTGGGTAACTTTTTTGGCCATAACCATGCTTCCGATCCGCGGTCCACGACCCACGGTAGGTGTCGCCATCAGATCCGATGAATGTACCGGACCCTTCCATTCTACCCAATTTGAATTCGCCTTGGTAAGTAGCACCGGAAGGCCAAGAGAATTTCCCTTTCCCCGATGCTTTTCCTTTCTTCCACCCACCTTCGTACATGCACCCGTCACTCCACAAATACTTCCCCGACCCTTGCGGAACGCCTCCCGAGAAGCTCCCAATATACAAATCCCCGTTCGGAAAAGGCCTCTCTACCGCGGCGTTAGAGACAGATCCAGTGGATGCGGTGTCGGCGGTCGTTATGGTGGCGGTTGATGACGTTGTGTTTATGGTAGTGGGCGTTACTCTTCGCGTATTAGCTTGTACTCTGCTACGGCCAACAACCACAACCTGTGGACCAACTCTGAGCTGGATTTGCTGATTTGTTTTCTGGATCACTTTCTCTGTTTTCTCCTTCTCCGATTTCTTCTTCTTGTTTGTGCAAGAGCCGATGACGCTCGGCTGATCAGAGAACAGTGCCTCGCGCATTTTCTAAGCCTTTATCCACTCCTCTCCTCCTTCACTGCCGCTGCATTTCCCAAATCTAGTACCTAATCCGACACAAGATAATTTACCCACTAAAAATCTCCGGTCTCCGATCGAATCTCGCCGGCCGGAGAAGCTCCGAGAGGATTCCCCACTGAAATAGCTCCAAGGTCGTTCTCTCTGAACCCCTTTGCTTTCCTCCTCCGTGCCGTATTCGAGAAATGAAAGGGGGTATCCCGAAAACATTCACAGTGCTCAGCCTCCAAGTCCAACCACAGTCGAAAGACAGAAAGGTAGAAGAGAGAGAGAGAGAGAGAGAGAGAGAGAGAGAGAGAGAGCACAATCGATCATCGAACAATGGCAGCAAATACTTTAATAAGAGTATATAGTACATTTGACGAAAATACCCTTTCAGCCAATCACAAGAAAACTATACAATAATAATTTCAATTAAATTAATCACTTCAACACAATAAACATTATCATACCAATATTTAAATTGTTCGTGCGTGACATTTAGCCACCAAATGTCACTAGGTCTAAACTTTTGTCAATGTTTGTGCGCATAATAATAAAAATAAAGAACAAATCAAAGTGACAATAAACTTGTACTATAACCTTATCTTTTCGGCGTATTTTTCAAACGGTATCATCTACTTACAAAACTAAATAATTAAGATTCAATCCATCGGTTGAGCCGGGCTGCTTCGATGAATTTGATCAATCCAATCATAGATCATATTTTTAGGCACATTAGCTATACTACTTTTGTGCAAGATGAATCATAAAGCCATTAGGCTTACAACTTCATCTCGATAACCCCTCCCTAAAAAAACCATAGCACATGAATATGTATCTTATTCTATTGTCTAACCATAATTACCGACATAAATATAGTATTTTTGTGAAAATTGAAAATTTTTCGAACCGATCTAACTATATTTTATAAATGAAATTGTCGGGGTGGCGTCGTTTGACGAGTGTAGAAAACGGCCGGAGTTGATTGGAAGAAGGGAGTCAGCAGTTTCCAGAGGGTGAGACGTGGGTGGAACTCCATTTTAATGAGTTCATATTAAATTTGAAAAAAAAAAAGAAATAAAAAAAAAAAGAGGGAGGGCAAGGATAGAGAGGGGGAGGAGGAGGAGATAATGGGCGGTGTGTTGTATTTGCTGAAAGGGGTTCGGAGTTCACACCAAACCAAACTCTCCATGTGCTCTTCCTTTTCATGTAGGCCTCCCTTCTATTCTCTCCCTCCATTTATTTCTTTAGTTTTATTTTATTTTATTTTCAAGATTAAATCAAAACCAATTACGGGATAATATCTGGGTTTTTTTAATATTGCTGAATTGTTGATGAACGAGACAAAATCCAGAGAAAAAGAAGATCCCACCTTACCATGATTGATATTAGCAACAAATCCATGTGCCAACCCAACTATGTCCATGTTTTCAAACAATTTACGCAAAACAATAATACCTCGTACTGAACCTAAAACTCGATGGTCTTCGAGAGCTCATTCATACCAATTCGTCAATCGTTCGGTTTGTTGTTTACACCGAAATCCACAACCAGGCTCTAAATTTAGCAGATTAATGATTGTCACCCTTAAATGTTTCCGACCGATTTGCATAGAATTGTTATGGAGCTATTATTGTTTTGAATGTCACACGCATATTGACCCAGAAATCTAATCATAGATCAACATACAGCCAATGCAACTCCCATATTCACAGACAAACTAAAACATCAGGCTTGCAAGCTCCAACAAAAGTGAACATGGGTCCTCTGGTTTAGGTTTATGACTAGAATTACCAACTACAGCTTTGGAAAAAACGTCCTCGGCTCCTATCTAATCTGGGTTTCTCCAGGTCCTTTTCAGGAGTGAGGAATCATTGGACAGTTAAGCTAACGTTGGTTTGAGGGGTCACCAAAATCCACTGCTAACCAGCCATAACAAACAACACAATCCACCATTTGGGCCATCCTATGTCTATTTTTGAGAGGGAGAGAGACTTGTCATCTCTCCAGAGCCAGGTAATTGGATGGCTGCATTTAAGAAATGCAAGTGGCTGAAAAAACTTTACTCCGGTTGAATTATGAGAATCAAAGATTGAATTTATGGGAAAATGAGAGTAAAAAAGACCAACTTTTATTGCTTGCCAACAGCGTAACTCTACACAGATGAAATTTATGGGGCAGAGGCAGAATTTGAGCCCTCTAACGAGCAGCAAAAATGTGAGAAAATAAAGTATATGAAAAAAATCCACTTACTCGAGAAGCTGGTCCGAAGAGGTTTGGTCAAAAATGTCAGGACATGAATCCCAGTTTCCTTGTTCTCTAGCCTCCCAATAACCACCGATGTATCTATAGGTTTCGTTCCCTTTATCCTTTGCAAACCATCTTGGTTTCCATCCACTCTCTTGCATTTTCCTAGCCTATTTGTTACTCACAAGTCAAACATGATCCATAAGATAATATGAAAAATAAAAGAATGCCCAATGAAGAGGTACCTGTCGCTGCCGCTGTTCCAGCCGCAACTTTTCCGAATTGGCCATCTCAAATTCTCCATTTTCCAAATACCTTTGGTCAGGTCTTAGTCTTGAATCTGTTGGTGGTAACTTTTCCTGTAAAAAGATAAACAACGATAAATTGTGTGCCAATTGATCACATCCTCCAACTATCTAGTTAATTCCACAAATCCGCTCAAAAGCTCCAAATAATTGCTCAAGAATTAGGAAAAACTATTAGCTAATTGGATTTTTTTTATTTTAAAATTGAATAAGCGCACTCATCATATCGAAAAAAGATTATTACCCCACATGTCAAACATACTGATGCTACCGACTTAAATCACATTCAAAAAGGTTAACCAAATAAGTTTCAACTAAAAATTTAAGTGCATTTATTAAGTTATACTGAGGCTGGGATAAAAAAATATTTGATAGCTTTCATCACAGTTATCCGAAAATTGAAACTTACAACAAAACAAAAGACAGCATTACCCCCTACTTATCAAGATAATCACACCTTTAATCCAGGTGTCAATTCATTTAAGGTCATGGCGAATCGCGTCAGGTTATATCGAGTGGGAAATTTTGGTGGCTTGCTCTGTTGCCATAGTAGATGGGTCTGGGTTGAAGAATCAACTCCTTTTCCCTTCTTGGAACAGTCTCCATTTACATAATACATGTCTTCATCCCATTTTCCAAATAAAGTAGCGACTGTTTTACCATTCCTATCTTGAACAATACCATGTACCTGAAATAGGAGTGATTCTGGCTTGAACGATCTCATCCATGATGTTTATTGTATTACAATATTAGCGGTGCATAAAATATCATGTAAAGATTTCAAGAACAATATTTTAGAAAGATGCTAGACTTTGTACATTTTACATCAAAAAAATCATTTCCTACGGAGTGAACATTAATCAGATTATGTATCTTTTTAGCAACTAATACAGAATATATTTTAGCACAAACTTACAGTAGAACTGACAACACAACAAAAAATCTAACTAATATGTTATCCAAATACATTTGCAAATAAATTTGGGATGATGATGAGGTCCCACCTTTATTCCTCAGTATATTATTTCCTAATAAATATTGTTTTAATTAGAATCATTTGAAAATTTTATAAATCAATTTAGCAGAAAGGGAGGACAAAACAAACGGCAAAAGTGAAGATCCTTCCCCCAGCAACATACACACCAATTCTATTTAATGGCGCATAAATCCTCATCTTTTAATTTATGTTCCCCTCATCAAATCATATTTTTGATTGTCAAATGAATAAAATATTTTCAAAAGAAAGGACTAATCTGTTGATATCATGCAAGAAAAAAACAAATTAGATTACTTGGTGGGGGTTTCTGTCAATGATGGACTGCTCCTTAAACTTCAGCTTACAAGAATATTCTTTATTTCCTTGTATGCGCATAGTACCATAGTGATCACAATACAGCTTCCCCAATATAAGGTTGTATATTGAAGTTGTGACCTGACAAAAAATGTGCAGTATATTTTACACTCCAACTGAAATGAGGGATTATCAGAGCCAGAGCCAAGGCCAAACCTTATAGAAACGTAGTATATACCTTACTCCATTGAAAAACTTCTCCATCATCAAATTCTAAAGTCAAAACACCAACAGGATCAAGTTGTATTGAACGTCCCCAAAATTTACTTTTTAGGTTGCTATCACCCCAAAATTTCCACCCAGTACCTTGACAATGGCACGCAACTATCATTGGGTGATGACTCACCTGAGACATCAACCTAGCGCTGTTAAACTGATCCGTCAATCAAAAAACAAAACACTTCGTTTGTAGTTTACATATCAAATGTATTAAATATGAGATTTCTCTTTATTTAAGAAATAAAATCAGTTGTACAAGAGAGAAGGATGGGAAACGGTAAGAAACTCGCCCACACAAAGTGCTAAAAGTTGCATTTAATGTACATGTAATTGATACGAACCTTGAAATTTTAATAAAAAAGCAAAACAATAACAAAATCAAACTAGTACAAATAGAGCAAAATTATTACTATATTAAAAGCCTTTTATGGGCAACAATATCTGAAAAACACATTAGCTAGTCCGGTTAAAAAAGGTGATAAGATCTGATCTTAATAATAGATACAAAGATTATGGGAGTTAATAGAAGCTGGTGGAAGTAATAATAGAAGTTGGTGGGGCGAATAAAAGTTGGTGGAAGTTAATAGAAGTAAGTTGAAGTTCTGCAAATTATCCAAATAAGGATTATAAATAGAATGAAAGCTAAAAATAAAAGGGTAGAAAATTGAATGTGTACTGCAAGAAATTCTAGATTGAGTCTATAAAAAGATTTTTTGGAGTCTCAAAGTTCCAAAACATTTGTAATTCTATGTTGTTATTAAAGAGTATAAGTGTTCATTGTTGCTATTCAAATTACTATAGAAAAGAGTCAAACAACACAAAAGTGTTTGTAAAGTGAAGTTAATTATTGTTATTCTTCACATACATAATGTGAAAAGACTCACTTTAGAATTTATATGACGGTCATTTTATCATTCAGTGATTATTAAGCACATCAGAAAAGTGATTGTGCTTATATTACAAAGACAGACGAATGAATCATTTTCAAAAGAAGAATAACAATAACTATTTTCTTGACAAAAATACCATTTGCTCTATCCCCCTATTGAGACACCGAATGAAATCAGTACCTTCTCAGAAAAAAACCGGAGACCTTTATCTGGATAGTCAGCTTCATATGTTTCCCCTAATAGTGGATTAAACGGTTTGCAAATTCTTCCTTCTGTTGAAGCATATCCAGATACAGCAAAAGCAGCAACATTAAGAATGCGCATAAGACTATTACCCTGAAAATATAGTGGAAGCTCACCATATATTATGTATGCGAAGAGAGGACCATTGCAACTTTCATGATGTAGAAAGAAAAGCATAATATAATTGTCACAAGTCTAACATTTTTTCATACTTTGGTTTTCAAAAGATCCAAAACTATCACATACTATTTATATTCAAAATTTAGCAATTCCCAGATCTGTAACCTGTCATTCAAACTGTCAAAAACTATCAAAAACTATCCAGAACTGTTTTTACAAGGTCATTCATGAAGTAAACAGATGCTCACATGATACCAGGGAAGAATGATTTCATTATTTGTAATTGCTTGATATGGTCACCCGACTAAGAGAATGCCCATGAATTGGAAACAACAGTATGGATTAAAGGGCAAAACTCACTTATCATCAGTGAATGAAGAAATGGCACTTGATAGAAACATTCTTAACAGAAGAAGGCATGACTAATAAAGCAACTGATTCATAAATAAGAAATTCACTTGGATTGAGAAAATGCCAAGTTAAGTCTTTTACGTTCAGCAAATCTAATAAACTGTAATGCAGTTCTTATATTATTAGGAATCATACCTTCCGTCCCCATTCATATGCTTGATCTATAAGATAAGAAAACTCCAAGTCCTCAAAACATTTTTGTAAAGAAGAAAGAGGCTCATTGAAGTAAACGGGAAGACAAATTTTAGTGAGATCTTTCCCGATATTATCCTTGATCATTGACCAAAGACTGACACCCATCTCCTTTTCAACTGGGTCAGGTAATTTCTTACGCCGCTTAACATAAAGATAGTTAGTTCCGACAGAACTAATAGATGGTTCCCCATCAACATCAAATCCACAGTAATTAATCCCTTCATCATCAGAAGAGAAAGATGATCTTCTGAAATCAGATTCGCTACTTTTAAAAGAACTTGATGATAAAAAATCACGTGTGTCAAAAAATGTGTTCTCTTCTTCATCTGTTTCTTCTTCAGCAGCATCAACTCTCTCATTGTCTTCATCTGATTCACTTGCACTTATATCTGATATTATGTTGAAAGGTGGAATGATTATTATCATTACAGCAAAAAAATGAGAAACCATGATAACAACTACCATAACATAAAAAAGACATAAATAGAAAGGTATGAGGAAAAATGGACCAAAAGCATATGCTGTGTTTAAATTTATCCACTTGGACCAGATGAAAATGTTGAGCAAAACAACTGAGATTAATAGCAATCACAATTGGAGGCCAAAAAGAATCTTTCTAACTAGAAAACGTAAAAGAAGATTTCTCCACAGTAACTTCGGGGAATCCAAATATCATGCTCTAATAATGGAACCAAACAAGCAGCCTATATATGAAATCCATTACTTCAGCAACACCAATTACGATTGGCACTGGAAACTACAACTACATCACTAATTTATAAATTTTCTGTATATTCACATACCGGTATATTTTTCCTGCCTTGATATGGTTGAAGCTCCACAAACATTCAACTGTTTTTGGCTCTCGTCAACAACTGTATTCTCCAAATCAACCTTTTCTGTCTACAAAATCAGCACAAAATAGTATCCTTAAGCAGAAAGATATAAAATAGGGGAAGATGACGACATATTTAATTAACTGGAATTGAAACCCGGAGATGAGTGCATAACAAATGACGTATGCTACTTATCCTTAACTACCATACAGTAATCTGTTAGGCAAAAACCAAGTACAACATTGTGTGGCGAGAGAAATGTTTCATTGACACACGCTTGTAAATGAGCAAGTATGCCTTTAGCTAACGATCCCAGAGGAGGAAAAAAATGGTGACGTTAAAGTTAGTTCACATACAATTTAAGCTCCAGGACTATCTCATAAATGACAAACTTGCTAAAACGAGGACCAAAAGAAATTTCTCACCCACCCACTTCCTCAATGAACACAGATTCATCACCGATTCCACTAGCTAATTTTTAGAAAAGAGTAGAAGTTTCAATGGAGTTTACTATGATTACGCTTCAGGTCTAATAAATATTTGGGTGAGATGACTACTATATTACGCTTCAGGTCTAATAATATTTGGGTGAGATGACTATTTAGATACCAAAAAGAATTAATACAAAATACAATTAGTCTTTACGAGTCACTTTAAAGCATCCAAAGTTGATAAAGATTCTTGTCGCAGTCATAAACAGCCTAGAAGAAAGCTACTTATAATAATCATGAACTCAAAATAGTATCTTGACAAAATTCATGAGCAATGGTGGATGTTGATCGCTATATTAATGAATGCCACAATCCTGCAGTGTATCAAAGGAAAGAGCGGCGAAGGGAAGAAAACTCTTAATACTCATATTTATTGACAATAATGTACAACCCCGTTTTATTTTACAAAAAAAGGCACAATGTGAAATGATAAAATTACAGTTCTTGAAAGGAGTTATTTCATCCTTCCTTAAATGTCCAAGCTAGGCCTAGTGTTACTTAAAAATCATTAATTTCGTGCGTAACTGATTAAAGCAGAAACCAACGAAATCATTTATATTATCTTGATTCCAAGTTTTCTAGTTTCAATGACAGGTACCTCTAACTGTCGGAGAGTGTCTATTAGGCGCCACTGCTTCTGCTTAAGCAACACAATTTGAGTTTGCATGGATGCAAACTCATTCCTCATAATTTCCTCACTGTCTTGAATTGCTGCTTCATTCAAACCTTCTTCCAAGAGTCGCTGTCTGAGTTTTTCTGTTGATACAGTCACATTGTCAACAGGTGCCATAAGTTCACTGTTTGACATTCTTGGGAACATGTCCTTCACAGCTTGCAATGCCTCCATCCATGACACTCGATCTTCACGTGTTTCAGCCCTTAAGTGAAGTCTTTTGGTGCCTGTATAGATTGAGAATCTTTTGTCATCTGATCTGCTTTCACGAATAGAGGATACCTGCAAGCCCAGTTGAAAATATCACGGAATGTCTAAACTACATTGAATTTCATATTAAAAAGATCACCCCAATATAGCTGAAATTTAAATTGCAAATGAAAGGATTGCTAATAGAGACAACAAAATGGATTAAAAACCAAAGGATGCTATCAATCACATTGACGAGCGAAAAGAAGGAAACAAATCCACAAAAATAACCGAGACCTTGCACTAAGCTTCTCGGCGCAGAAAAATAATAACTAAAAAATATAAGACCATTCAATTGAGTGAGACCTTTAGATGAATTTCTCCAAAAGGCTTGCGCCTGAGTTGCTGCTGAGAGTTGGACACGAAGTTTCCGTTCTCATGCCGCGAAATCCTTCGCATTGACTCTTCCCCAATGACTTTTGATCCCTTCTCTGTTTCTTGATTTACCACGATTTTGTCTGGTCCGTGAATTTTATAGTAAGACAAAACACCATCTTCCAGCACAAACCAACGAGGACGCCAACCTTTGCCATAATTCACCCACTTGTACAACACACCACAGATGCCGTTCCCTACAATATCATTTATCTTCACGTCTACCGGCTGGTCCCTCGCGGAGGAAGGTCGACCAAGAATTTCAGACGCCGCAACGGCTCGCTGACTAAGCTGTCCATGGTTACCGTTAACGTGATTGTGGTTTTGATTATTATAACTAATCCGGATCATCGAATCAGATCTAGCGGCTACAGAAGGCACCGAAACCGGCGGTTCCATCGGGAGGTCCATCAAAGCAGGCGACTGCTTCGCCAGATTGTGATCGGATATGGTGGAGACACAACAGAAGGAATGCATACGGAATCAATCGTCAAAAATAAGAATAGTCACACAGAGGGATCTGAAAGCAGCGGTGGCACCATGACCACGGATAGCACAAAAACAGCGGCGACGAGACGTTTCATAATACGCGATGGCGCGCAAACCAAGAGTAAAACCGAAAATTCCTTAGCGCGAATGGAAATGGATTCACCAGAATCCGGAAAATCAAACTTCAGGCCAAGAAAGATCAAACGAAATTCAGAAAAGAGGAGAGAAATTCGAAGCCAAAACGAAAAACTTCGCAACAAAATCGAATAATCGGAGAAGGAAAGTATCTGACTGGAGAGAGGGGACGGCGAAGACGGGGACCAACGAATCCTCAGATATGATGCGGGGGAGGCGAAGACGAAGCGGTTAGTTAGAGGCTAGAGGTGTGAATGATTACGCTGCGACCGGATTATATTCTGGAGTGAGCGGGTTCACCGGACCAAGTGGGGCTGCGTCGAAGGTGAAAACGTGGGGAGCAGTAGATGATGGCGTGTCGCCTTTTGATAGGCGGAACACTAACAGAGAGGTGGTAATCACGTTTTAGGATTCGAGTTTTAATTCAGTGCGATTCATTCCGTGGTTCGTACATGGAGAGGTGGGCCGCTTTTGTGCCACGTCTTTCCTTCAAATTTAGACGCTTTTTATAATAATAAAAAATCAGTTAAATATTTATGAAAAAAAGAAACATTAATCAATTTAAAAGGAAAAAAAGAATTGCTTGAATTTAGATGAGATCGCCCTTTAAAATGGTGGGTGGCAGGTGCTCATTAATTGTTTTATATTATGAGTGGGTCTTTTCAAATAATTAATATTTTTGTGCTCTTATTTTAATTTACCATATTTAAATACCGTAATAATGCTTAATTTCCCAAGCCGTTCAGCCGAAAGGATTTGCCAAAAGTCAAAGTTCGGTTCACCGGAACATTCATGTCTTGTTTGGCCTCTTATGCTAATAATACTTTATTTCTCTAATTATTTAATTCCTATTAATTGAGAATTTTTATCTTTTTAAATAAAACAACAATATAAAATTACGTGCGAGAGCGACCATGGTCTTTAGTGGAACTCCGTGTTGAGTGCGTAACACGTGTTAGGAGGTGCGCTCCTAGAAGGACAGCAGAACAGCGACTGCTTGTTAAATGTACCCACGTGCAGAAGATCAGATCCAGTCGAAGTTTGACCGGTCTTACACGGAGTTTACGTGGCGGTCACACATCAATCCATCTGGAGTCTTCCCGTGGAGTCGAGTACAGACAAGCAATCTTCTCCTCGTCCTCATTTCTCTTTAAAGTCCTTTTGTTTTCTCCGATTTTTAAACTTAGTAAATCACATTATTCAATTACCGTTACATCTAGTACCCATAATATTTATGCTAATAAGTTAGCTAACGGTGCGAATACATTCCATGTGTCGTTTTTTTGCTATCTACCCATGACATGTCTGGAGTCGCTAAACTAAAGCAGTGCCAGTGCGATCACAATTCCAACCACGATTAGTCGGAGTTGGGGCCGGACTCGGGTGACGAGCTACATGATGATGACACGAAGATAACGCGGTCCTCCCGATAATATATTATTTAAAAGAATTAAAAGCGTTGAAGAAAATAGTAGTGTGATGGGTTGTGATCAACGCACAATGATTTGAAGAAAAGGGTGGGAAAAGGGAAAGAGGAGGCTTGCATGCGCATGTTGAAGAATAAAGACTCGAATAAGGAAAGGGTATAAAGTTCCATTATTTTGGATTGCTAGTCTAGTTACTTCTTTATGCCACCCCTATACTCATTATTACTTTTTTTTAATTCAAATGAAAAAATAATAATAATTTAATTATTTATATTTTTTATAATCCGATTTGTTGGGTCCCCACAGGGAGATTAAAGAATCTCTGACTTATCCATTTTGATGGAGTATTCAATAATTGGAGGTACAATGAGTATCCTCCATCGTCCTATGTAATCTTACTTTATTCCATTTTCTCCCATTTTGCTTTTGAAGCACCTCACTTTTACTCTCTTTTAACCCAAGATCCATGATTTTAAGTGGGAGTCTCGTTTCCACCGAGATTGAGATGGTGCAAAATGATTGGTCAAAAGCACGCATCAGCAATTTTATCGAGCGATTAAAGAGCGTTGGTCTTTTCAAATTGATTCGGCGGAAAATGGAAAATGTTTCGATCTTAAAATTACTGAATAAAGACAATAACTTTCAACATAACGATAAGTTCTGAGCTTTTCGCGTTAGTTTGATATCTTAAAGCATGAAGTGTAATAGTTTAGATTTAAGACATGAATTAGAGCAATTAAAGGGACGAGTCGGCTGCAGGCACTACAGTTCAAAAGGGAAGTCGTGGTCGTGGATAACAAGTTGGAATTTAAGAAAATAAAAAGCAAAGTTGTCAGAAGAAGTGGAGAGAAGGAAGCAGATTGCCATAAATTAGAGCTACAAATCTCTTTCTCACTTTAATCATGAGTCTTGCTCCCAAATTTAGTCAAAAAGATGAACTCGAGTTCTTACAGCTGTAGAGAGAGAAACAGAGACAGGATCGAGAGAGAGAGAGAAAGAGGCTACATTTGAGCAACACAAAAAAAGACATTCATTCTTTCCCACACTTTCATTCCAGCTTACGCCTGATCAGCCCTTTGAAGAAATCGAATCTGCAGAAACAAACACGACGGAAACTTCGGTCACGATTGGGGTTTGAGTCGTGAATGAGAAAAGCCGAGAAACCGTGTTTTTAGTCACCGATGAGAAGAGAAACCGTGTTTCAAAACCAGGATTCAAATAACATCTTGATCCACCAGACCAAGTTGGACAAATATAGAGAATAAATTCTGATACTTACGAATTTCCATCAGGATGAAGCTCGCACATTTGATTGTCGTCTCCAATCGCTAGCAAATACCCGGACGGTGTCAAACCCTACGTAAATAAGTAGATATCATAATCGACGAGATACTTAATCGGCAATGTATAAAAATCTATTTTTGCCAATAAAGACGAACAAGAAGATATAAATCAAGGTTCCATACAATTCAAATATAAAACTACATCTCAACCGTAAGTCTTGAACATCCAATCAATCAATGAGGTAATTCGTTTTCAGAACTTTGCACCTGAATAGTGACTACGTTTTCCACCATTTGCCCGTCCATCTCGTCCTGCACGATAATTCTTTGGCCACTGCATGATCATATGAAAATAAGAACTCTATATCAAGTTATGAAGGGATTCATCAGAATATCAGGGCAAAAATAGATATCAGAATCTAGATAGATGAGGTGTGGAGATAGAACATTGGCATAAATCAATCAATGAATAGATTAAAATCCTTTAACTCTGAAACACAAATGTGAGTAACAATAAATCCAAAAACCATACACATTTTCACACTATCTTACTAATAATACGCCCCCATTTGAAATTCGCAAGAAAACAAGAGATGGCTATCTTCCGGTCCCCTTTTCAAGCCGAGTGGAAGAAAATATATGGTAATAGCCTAAGTTTAAACAAACTTTAACCGAGTTACATGAAATGCCATTCACGTGATACTAGACAACATTGATAATTTTACGCGCACAGATGCAAATATGCGAACAAGGAAAAGAAGAAAACATGTCTACATAAAATGTAAACAAAACAATGTTAAGAACAAAAGGTTGAAGCTATCAATTTAAAATATACGTAAGCAAAATTTGACAGAGTATGGACAAGAACGGCAAAATAAGTACATTAGCATTGTCACCTGTGCAACCAGGTCTTGTAGTAAAGCTCCTCAAGTGATTGAAACCCTGCATTATGCAGCATACTAGTTCGTAACTCATTAAAATTGTGGAGAGACATTTTCCCCACAAAAGAGAAAAATATAATTCGTAAACTTTTCAAATAAATAATTCAATCGAAATTTTTGACTCATTAAAGATATGTGTGTAGATTACGCGCCATCCTAGTTTTTAACTCAAGCTAAATGGAGTGAGTTCTTTCCCCACAGAAGGGAAAATTGTATTCCGTAAACTTTTCAAATAAATAACTCAGTTGAAATTTTTAACTAAGAGACTATTAAAAGTGCAGCCACACACTTCATATAAGATTTATCCAGTGTTTGTCACGTCTTATTCGTCAAGAATAGATTTTCTATTGGAAATGGAGCTCAATGAGTTGATTTCTTATGATTCCTATAAGAATTCTCTTTATATAAAACAAAACTTGCTTCATATAGAACAATTGAAGTTAAAAAAGTCGAGAATCTATATCAATCGTCACAAAGGCCATACAGAATAATGAACAGGAAACACTGATATCTGATGCAATTTGAGTACCTTGATTTATGAAAAGTTGAAAAAACTTTTCAAATTTATTGAAAAAGGAAGCGAGAATTTCCTCTCTTCTGAATTTGTATGCTGACACAGATAAATCTTTAAGAACTGCATTCAAGCATGTAGTTGGCTTCTCATTATCAACATTCAAACCTATACCTGCAAAAAGTGGGCCCAAACTGACTGAATCTATGGTTTCAACTCTGGATTCTCTAGCTCGATTGAAAGAATTGCAGATAAATTAACAGATGGCTTTGAATAATTACCAGCACTGATATTGAACTTCTTTGATCTATAAGTTGAAGTGCATAAAATGCCTCCGACCTTTTGCCCATTTAAGTAAAGATCATTTGGCCACTTTATTTTAGCATCTACATATGGCAATCCCTAAAATGAAAATTTAATCAGGATCGAGGAGTAAATCTCAAAATGATGAATATTTAAGAAAATTCTTATCACTATTACAGGACACCACATTGTTATTCTCCAGTTTGATCTCTTTCCCTAGCTACACTTCTTTCCTAATTCCTTGCCTATAATCTTCATCACCCAGCAATACTTGAGAAATCTCAAAGAGTAGGAATATGAAATTAGCGAGCAACGAGTATTCTTAACGATGAACCTTGCATCACTTTCAAACCATCTTTATTGCCCACTCTCTCAACTTGCTCAATCCAAAACTTGATTCAGCAACCAAAAACTTGAAGAATTATAAGATTTCTAACTTCATCATCCTTTGATGAGGATTTATGTATGATATATTTATTTCAATCTATTAAATTCGGTGTGAACCAAATTCTATTTGTGCCTGATCGGTGTGTCATTGTTAGGAATCTCGTTAAAGTATTTTTTTCCTATAATTAATTTAAGCTATATTAAAAAACCTCGCACATGATTTTTTTTTCTATTTACGATTATTGTGACGTGTTGATTTTACTTTGTTAGTTTGTTCTCACAAAATGTTTTTAAGGTCAATGGTATGTTCAAAGTAAATCTTACGCCTTTTCCTTATCTAGATTCAATCGTTATGGTAGTGATAGAACCATGAATATGCAATATAAGAAGATAGATTAATAAAAAAAGAAACAAGAGAGATTACAAAATATCAAGCACCTTCCGGGCAGCTCGCCACCCTCAAAAGATTTACCTCTTATTTCTATATTTTCCCACATATACTTACTTCGATACATAGCAACATTTCACTCCACCCAATGATGCAGCTTCCACTAACCTCCCAAGCATAACTCCCATTTTGATAATTAACAAACATTTCTTATACCTCTTGTAGACAAATTCTCTATTTTATCCTTTGCCCATAAGGATTGGGTCCTAACATCACTCCCTCCTATTGACTCACATTTTTCTCAAGGTGAGAAAAATATAAAATTTAATTTGAAAGGAGGTATAAGTTGAACCATTTAAAATTCAGCAATTTGGGTTTCATTTTGACCCGACTCAAACCCAAAGTTACTGCTAAGCTAAACTCATCTTCTAAGTTCCTTTAAAATCTTGCCCTAAACGCCTCTTGTTGCTCACAAACAACGTGGTTCTAGAATGAGTGGAATATCAAATCCATCTTAAAACTCTCGGCCAATCACGCTAAACTTTTTTTGATAAAAATTCGTTCGGCTCGGCTTACTAGATTCGACAGGCTCGACGAGCTGCGTTTTTTCAAGCTTAGCTCGCTTGAGCCGGCTTGTTTGACACCTCTAGACCTAAGTGGTGGATCTATGTTAGGAATTTTTTAAGAATTTTGTCATTTCTATAAATTAAGGTAAGATAATCGCAAAACTCGGAATTATATTTTGATCTTCACAGTAGATTTTGTTTTTTCATAAGAGATTTAGCATATAAATATCATGTCACACGTCGTATTTTTTTCTAGTCATCTTCGATTGTCAACACAAACGAATGAGATGCTACAAAAATGAAGTAAATATCAAGGGTACAAATGAAAAATTTACTACTTCAACTTACATTGATATCACAAATTTCTTTTATTGCCTCGGTTAGAGCCAGGGATAATACATACTGAAGAAGAGGAACAATTCGCCCATCCTCCATCTGAACGGTGAAGGAAAACATAAGGCAACCCACTGGAGATTCCCATGCATTCTTTGAACGACCTTTAATTACAGATACATAAGCTTCTAGTGAAATTAAATATATTTCCCCGGCAATGAACGAAAAATTCTAGACAGCATTGCACACCTCGTCCTTTGAACTGAATATCAGATACACAAACAGCACCAACGGGGAGCTCACAGAAATTGCTTTCAAAATGAAAGAATAAATCATATTCTAGAAAAAAGGAAAAACGACAACAATAAGATTTGAGGTTCATTTCACTCACTGTTTAACAACATCATGTGTTGAAGGTAACCGTGGAGACCAGAGCAGGAATCTGCCAAACAGATCAGTGGAAAGTGAATTCATATATAAATCAAACTGAAAAGACTCTTCTTTGCAGGATTCATTGGTGTCTGAATGCAAGAAAATTGAGATTTCCCCATTGTCAGGGAGATTCAAGGAGGCGTTTCTCTTCAACGATTCAGAAATTTCATTTTCAGTCCGAGATTTTCCACCCAAAACGATCGTGTGATAGAAATTCGAATCCGCTGCCTTACCTACAAAAGGAAGAACTTCAAACTCTACAACAGATTTCTCTACCCAACAAGTTCCATTTTCATGTATGTTCTCTGGGAGAAACAATTGACCCAGAAGAAAAGCTTGGTAACTTAAGCAGAACATGAACAAACTTTGCAGAGAAGCCAAACGAATTGAATCCAAACCTGATTCTACAGCCAGCGGTAAAGAGGACACCGATGCCATAATAGCTGCCGAACGAAGCGAAAAGGAGGTGAGAGGTTTCGAGATAGAGCGAGAGCCAAAAAGGGTCTTGAGAGTGAAGAGTCTCAGAGAGCTCCAGAGCATGGAGAAACAGCTCAATAGTTACCGCAGGCCATTTCTTTGCCCATCGCCGGCGCCGCCGTTTCTCGGCCGAGTATTTCAATCGAACGGCCGTCGAAGAGCCTATGACGTTACTAAACTTACACTTGATTGGACTCGCCTTATAATTGAAACATTGTGTTAGTAGAGAAGCAGTCTAACCGGACCGAACTGTGCGGTTCAGTTCAAATTGCGATTCTGACCAAATTTGTTCGGCCCACAGGAGTGAGCTGAGAAATTCTCCACTTTTCATGGCGGTTCCATGCAACACAAGTATTTAATCTCGTTGGTTGGACCGGTTCTTGCATCCCGTTGGTTGCACGTGTGTGCATAAGACTCTAATTTTAGAACGGATAAGCATGAAGGTGCAAAACAACAATCAATACGATAATGGGAAAATCCAATACAATCGCAACGATCAAATGAAAATATACGGATATTCAATATTGTTTAAATTACCCGTTTAAACTACCCATTTGGACTCTCGCTGACCAAATTCACGGACATCAAGTTTGTTTGTTCGTAGTCAATCGACTTAAACATATTTTTATAACGATTACCTGGATCGGTTTTGAACATGGAGTCCATTTAGGTATTTGATGAATTGGTACATTGAATAGCATATGAATGAGATGTATTTCGAGATTGAATGCATCAAATTTAATTAATTAATTAAAATAATAATAATAAGCCCACTCATCTTTTGTGTTCTTCTTTTGGTCGGGAAAGTGTAGTACACAACACACCCTTTTGGACTCATATTAATTGGAACATCAATTTTCCAACCCTTTTTTTCAAAAAATATTTATATTTTTATTTATTACATCGCTTTTTCTTGAAACTAATTAGGGTCCGGTCGGCATCCAAACCAGACAGTTGGGTTTCTCTAAAGTAAAGTCCCATGTTTTACGTTGTATTATCAAAATATCTAACCGCGGCAGATAACGGATAAATCTCGAGACAACGAAAAGTGTTAATGTCGAATCTTATATGGTTAAGATAAATCACGCGAAGTCAACGTAACATAATATAGCATCCTACGGATATAACGTTGAAATATAATTGATGAAAGAAAGATTTGTGATAAAAAGCAAGAGGACCACTCCTATTATTTCATGTTCTTTCCAAACCCAACGCAATTCCTTGTCGGGTTCCGGCATGCAATGTCCCACCCGACCACATTGAAATGCAGAACACCGATCGTCGAAAATTCACTTGAAACAGAGCTAGTCCTCTCCTCCTCCGGCCAACAATGGCGGATTGCAGAAACCTAAAGAATCAGAAGGACAAAACCTGGGTTGTTTTCCGAGGCCTTTTCGGCGGCAGAAATCTCCAGAACTCTGCTCGGCGAGGACTATTATACAAGGAAGAAGAAGGAGAATGGCTCAAGAAATGTAGGAAAATAAGATGCTTTTCTGGTTCGCTCTGTAGCAACACCAAGGTAATGCAAAGGCCTGAAACTGGGTCGCCGGAGCTTTTCAAGAGAAGGGCTTTCATGGCTTCCTCAATTCCTAATAGCGGCATTTCCGATTCTTCTGGGTCTACAAGGTCCATGAAGTCTACTGTTTGCGAACGGAACGGCGTCGTTTCGACGTCTCCTTCTTCTGCAACTTCAACGGCTACCTTCGGCGGGTCTTTCAGAGGATTAGCTTTCAGAAAAATTTCAGGGTGTTACGAGTGTAAAATGGTGATCGACCCTGTTCTTGGATATACCAAAGATTCTTCTTTGAGATCGAGCATTTTTCCTTGTCCTCAATGTCGTGAGATCTTCATGAAACCTGAAATTCTGGAGCTTCATCTGGCCATTAGCCATGCCGGTATGTCTTCAATCTTTCTTCATGAACCAATTTTCTTGCTGAACTTGTTGAATTGGTCTTTTCCTCTTCCTGAAAATGCAAAAGAGATCGTTTAGAAATATTATTTTCCTTTGGTTGCAAAGTATCCGAACTAGACGAAGAAGATACAAGCAAAAAAATCGTGGAAATCATTTTTAAATCAAGCTGGATGAAGAAGGAACCGCAAATCTACAAGATAGAACGAATTCTAAAAGTCCACAACACCCAAAAAACCCTTTCAAAATTCGAAGAGTATAGAGCCGCCATCAAAGCCAAAGCAACCAAGCTCCAGAAGAAACACCCACGATGCCTAGCGGACGGAAACGAGCTTCTCAGGTTCCACTGCACCACCTTAGCTTGCTCCCTAGGCGTGAATGGCTGCTCCACTCTATGCCACTCGATTCATCCTCAGTGCAGTATCTGCAGCATCATAAGGAGCGGCTTCAGGGCAGCCGAGAAGGGAATTTTGACGTTGGCAGCCAGTGGGGCAGCTCACAACCGAGCCGGGGAGGCGGTGGAAAGGAATGAGAAGAGGGCGATGGTGGTTTGCAGGGTGGTGGCCGGGAGGGTGAAGAGGGGCGGGGAGGGGGCCACCGAGGAGTATGATTCAGTGAGTGGAGGTGTGGGAGTTTACTCTGATTTGGACGAGTTGTATGTGTTTAATGGCAAGGCTATGTTGCCTTGTTTTGTTGTTATCTATCAAGGGTTCAATGTTTGAATAAGCAATGCAACGATTGCTTAATCACCAACAGCCTATACAACATGCAAAAGCCAACTCAATGCTTCACAACTAACTTACAAAATCTATCTCAATGTTTCGGGGCTTGATATACTTAGCACTAGCAATCTAGGGTCGTGCTCGAGCCAGTTATGTCCGGTTTTGCCCAGAACCAGACGAACCGTGCTCTCCCGCTACCTATTTTTGGGACCAGAACCACTAGGTTTAAAAAACCAAACCAAACCAGATTTTTACCATGTGGTTCTGGTTCGATGGTTTAGTTTGTGAGATTGAAATAAAAATAATACCTCAAAATTATATGGTACGTTTTGGAGTCACTTTGTAAATTTTCTCTTAGGTTTTAACTGAATTATGGGTTATATTCGGGTACTGAGCCGGATTTAAACCAAATCTTGGTCGGAATGTTCAACTCCATCCTCCCACAGTTAGCTTCAGTTTTCATGGTTTTGACACCCACAACAGTGGACTGAACTGATACCCTTGATTCTAATAAATCCAAAACCAGCTACAGTTCCTAAGCGAATCAGACCGGAATGAAATAAGATCATTTCAATACGAACGGAGGTTCTGTGCTGAGTTTCCCGCAGCTACTAAACTTATATCTGCATTCCTCATGCACAAAACCGAAGGCAGAGTTTGACTTGTTTGATGCAAATGGGTCTAATTATCAACTATCTCAAAGTCACTAACCATCTATAACACAATGTTTGTTAAGCAATTAATGTACTAAACCTTATTATCTAGAACAATCTCCATGCAAGCTCAAAGGTTAACTAAATGTTTGGAGACAGTGTTGACACGAAAGTAAGATGAAGCTGTCTTTTTTTAATATTCTTGAAGGTAGAGGAGACCTTTTCTGGGGAAATGATTGAGCAAGAAAGCAACAAATCATAAGAAAAATCTCTCTCACGCAGCAAACCTGCCACATGGAGACCTAACAGAAGGAGAGCGACAAGAGAAGAAGGTCATTCCCCTGATTCTTCTAGGGACCCACCCATGTTCCTATAGATTTCTGAAAGCTGGTTTCAGTCAAGCAGAAGTGGATATGACCCTAGTTGAAGGAAAATCTTATCGTTGCCTTTTGCTTTGTAACTAGAAAGCAGAAAAATTGAAACTATGCTGATTTTGATTTTTTTAAAATTTCTTTTGCAATCTTTTCATTCAAATCTTTCTTCTTTCACAATTCAAATAGTTTTTCATGATACGGAATTGATCATTGATTGCTATATGATTTTAAAGTAGGCGGCAATCGATCGATAATTGACAGAAGTGAATACACTACAATTATTCCAGAGAGTTAAGTTGTGGGAACTAACCTTCAGAGAAGTTATGTCAATTGTCAAAGTGCAGCCATTACAAGCCCTCACAAGATCCTCGCTTTTTTTAGCTCATTAATCACTTGTTCTTTCCTTGAGTTTTACCTGCCAACTGTAAAAAGTAATAAAGATATGTTACTTTTACTGAGCCATCATAAAATGTTCTTGATTCTACAGCTTCTAAGCAAAAACATGGACCCAAGCTCTAAAAAAAAGGAGAAATGAAGAGAGCGATCAAATACTCACAAAATCAAAAGCTGATACTCCTCTGATCTTTCGATTGCCGCATAGAGTCATGAATTAATCGAGATCAACAAAAGTAAAATCACCATTGGATCATAGAACTCAGTTTTTTAACTTGAAATCTCAATCCAGCTCATTCCAGCATATTTCACACCGACAGTCTTAGCAGCTTTCCTAGCTTTGCTTATTCCATGCCACTTTCCTAACGTTGCATAAGCATTGGAAAGCGTTACGTATACTGATTGATCTTCAGGCAAAGTCTCAAGAAGATGATCGGCAATATCACGAACAAGCTCAGTGTTTTGGTGAGCTCCGCAGGCACCTAACAAGGTCCGCCAGGTATTGTGATCCGGCTCAAATGGCATATTAGCTATTAGATCCTGAGCCTCATCAAAATGTCCAGCTTGACCAAGAAGATCAACCATACAACAATAATGCTCTAAATAAGGCTCGAGTTTGTAGTCTATTTTCATGGAATTAAATATGATCTTAGCCTCTTCGACAAATCCAGCATATCTGCAGGCAGAAAGAACACCTAAAAAGGTAACTTCATTCGGTTTAGATCCAGATTCGATCATTTCATGAAATAATTTGATTGCTTGTTCTGGCTTCCCATTTCTACCGCACCCAACAATGATTCCAGTCCAACTAACAACGTCCTTTTCAAACATATTATTAAACAACATCAATCCATCTTGAATTTCACCGCATTTCGTGTACATATCAGTGAGAGATGTAATCAAAACTCCTTCAACTCCATATCCATTCTTTACACAAAAAGCATGAACCTGTTTTCCGCTTCTAGGTGATGCTATAGTCGAACAGGCTTTAAGAACAGAAGAAACCACATAATGATCGATTTTAATAACAAAATTGATCATATCTCTGAATATTGAGAAAGCCAGCCAGTTTAATCCCCTCTGTGTACAACCCATGATTAAGCCCGACCAAGCAATTGTATCTTTCTTCGGAAGGCTTTCAAATAATTTGAATGCGTTTTCTATGCTTCCCCATTTCGCATAAAGATCTACAACAATGCTTCCAACAACATAATCCAATTCATATCCATATGTGACAACCAGACCATGCACTTGAAGCCCAACCCTCAAGTTTTCAAAATTGATGCATGCTTTTAAAGCACCACTGAAAGTGTATGAGTCCAAATGTGCACCAGAACAATATATGTGTGATATCATGGAAAACGCTGCCTTATTTTGATTATTAATGATGTAGCCAGAGAGCAATGAATTCCATATAGCCAAGCTACCCATTGAAGCATCAGGGCTTGAATTCTCATCAAACAATTTCACAGCCTCCTCCATCAAATTGCAATTGGAATACATATCGATCATGGCAGATAAAGTAAAATAGCTACATTCTAAGCCCAGCTTAATGACATAGGAATGAATCTGTTTACCAAAATCTAAAACGCCGTGAAATGCACAGGCTTTTAAAGCAGGAGGAAAAGTAAAATCATCGAGCTTGAATCCTCTACTGTGCATCTCAGAAACAAACTCCAGAGTGCGTGCATTCCCACAATCAGCAAAACCAGCAATAACAGTATTCCAAGTTACAGCGTTCGGTTCAGGCATAGAATGGATCAAATGTATTGCCTCCTCCATCGAACCGGACTTCGTATAGCCCATTATGAGGGTGTTCCAAGAAGTTGTGTTTGCACAAAGAATCTCATCAAAAACCTTTCGAGCATCACTCAAACTTCCGCATTTAATGTACATATCCAAAAGGGAATTCATCAAAATAGTATCAGATACCAATTCTTCTCTAAAAATTCTTTCGTGAATCAGCTTACCCCGCTCCATATCAGCAACAACAGCGCAAGCTTTCAAAACCGCCGAGTACATGAACCCATTTGGTATCTCCCAGCTAGGCATCGAATCATACAATTGGAGAGATTCGTATGGTCGGCCGCCATTAGCATAAGCAGAAACCATGGTCGTCCAGGTAATGATGTTTCTATCGAGCATTTCATCAAACACTTTCTGCGCACCTCTGAAATCGGAAAAGTCCAGGTACATAGAAATCAAATTGTTACCAAGGAACACGTCATTCAAACCCCCAACTTTTTTCAAGCGAGAGTGAAGCGCATTTCCTCGTTTTAAGGATCCCATTTTCCCGCAATGGCGCAAAGCCATGGAAATGCGGTTGAAATCCATAAAACTGGGAAAATGTGGAGACGATCAAGGAATCAGAACAGAAGGAAGAACAGTGATCGGCTGCTGCACGCGACAGAGTTCTCACAGACACAAATTCATCGGACAAAATCTTACAAGAGTCGGAACAAAGTTTCTACTTGGAAGCAATCAAAATAACAAATAAAATCGGAAAAATTCACCATTCCCGCCTTTTCACGTACTTGAACGTCCAATGAACCGGCACAAGAATCTCGTAGGTGAATGATGGACTAACTTTTAATCGACCTCAATTTATAAGATTCTGGGAGACAATGTGAAATTATTACTGTTTGGAAGTTCAATCAAATAATATTAATTTATCACATGTATTATTAATATATTTGTGTTACATATATAAAATTCTATAAAATAATTAATAGATATTTTAAATTTTAAAAATAATATAAATTGATAATTTTTAAAATTTTAATATCTGTAGTAATTATTTCTATAATTCATGAAATTAATTATTTACATTATCTTAACATTTCATCACGTATAAGACTTTTTTAATAAAATTAATTTTGTGATTTTCCTTAAAATTGAAATTGAAATTTCAATCTCTTATACCATAATAAATTATCAATCATCTCAAAAATTTAATTTTTTTAATAAATGTTAATTTAATAAATTGACATACAATGATTTATCAATTAAAATTTAATTGAATTAATAAATTACCTATTTATAATTTCATTGATACCGCTGTTCGTTTGGTAGGCACGATGATGTAGGAGTCTTTGAAACTAAATCAATCGCACCTCAACACTTGAAACTATGTACAAATAAGAGCACGATTACTTTCAAATAACGAGTCTCCAGAATTTCGAGGTCTATAAAAACAGTAATGACAAGAAGAGCACGATTTGCATGATTGCATCGAAAATCTATGCGTAATTAGGTTTAAGATTGGCTGGGTATAAATAAATCTTTCTACACAGCAGCAAATATTCGATCTGGAAAATGCTCACTTAAAGAAGGATGAATCAAGAAAGTAAAGGTTCACATAAGCCTACCGCTCCAACCCGATCACGAGGAATCAGTCGAAGTTCTGAGCCATGTTTAAGAAAGACATTGCCTGCACAAAAAAAAAGATAAGTGATTTTCTTCAGAAAATAATTGAAAAGGGAAGACAACAAACAACAGTGAGAAGAAAGGATTCCATAAGGAACTGAGTCCTGTTCTAAAGGTAATACGGAACAGCTACCTAGCTCTGTCATTTGTGTTTACAAATTCTACAGTTTAATCTCCATGTTGACGAAGAAAATACAATGGTCTGGATTTGGAGGGAAAATAACAAGATGGTTTGAATACCATCAGCAATTTTATAAGAGGAACCACTTAAATAATAAGTCTACAAAAAAAAATTAAAACAAAGAGAAACTATTGCCTAAAAATCAACCTCCTCCACAGGCATGGAAAAAAGAGATTGGTATTTGTAAATCTTGACCAATAATCGAGGAAGGGAAAGCTATCTTGGAATGTCAAATCTTCAAAGATAGAAAATCATAATAATGATAGAAATATTTCGATCAAATTCTAATTAAAGTTATACGATATTATGATAGAGCCTATCTAATGCACTAAAGAAAGAACACAAAGACCACAAAGACACGATTATAAAATAGCGAAATGATCAATACCAAGAACACAAAACGATGGAATGAAGATCAATTAATGGAGGCTCTCCTCTCTCCCTTGATGAGCTATTGATGAAGGCTTACCTATCCCCAAAGTTTTCCCTAAATCTTTCATATCCCCCAAAACACCAAACTAACATATTTATACTGACCCTAAACATAAAACAAATAACATAATAATAAAGGCCTCATTAGCTCCACTCGATAGGGCCCTATCATATTATTATATTCTGAGTGAGCAACACAATAGTTTTGTTTAGCTTCCCCATCTGGAATTGATGGGTTTCATGGAAATGAAGAAAAAAGAAATAGAAACATCAATAGCTATCAGATGATACAAAAGAAGATGTATCCAGATTATCGTATAGAATTTTTACCCGCACTTTGTTGAGGATTGATTCCGACACCATCTGCAATTGTGATAAACAAAATCAAAAGGTAAAGCACTTGGGAAAAAAAACTGATGAAGTACTCATTCATATGAGAAAGAAAATATCTTTTTTCCTAAAATAAATCATTGAGATTTCCAACTTTAAGATTTCAGACAAAGATGTTGGTTTTCTCCCGCCTCTAACCAACATTCTTATTCTGTATTCAGACCATTTTGGGATGAAAAATATCACAAAGTATTTCACAATATAAGTTTCACAAAAATTGCTCCTGCAACTGAGCCTAACCCTTAAGGAGTTGAATGGACCATTACGCTATATACCCCAAAGAATAATGCACCAAAAAAATTATTTATTCAACATGGCAGTGAAATTAAGAGAATCTTAACTGTCTTCTCTCGGAAAAACAAGATATTATCCCTCTTTCTATTTGTCTTTGACTAAGCAGAACAAATAAGAAATTCTCTACGCTACTCCCCCTGGCATGTTTTAACAGATAAATTTTAAGAAAGCCCTTACATGCTCCAAATCATTTCATTATTGTGATGGAATTGGCGTGTTTTAACAGATAAATTTATGTTTTTACTGACTTCATTGTGAAATGATGAAAATTTCGATCAGGAAACTAATCATAGACGGCAATAATAGATTAATAGCAAACAGACAGTAGGGACTAGGGAAAACGCATGCGTGATAGGTAATACTTAAAGGCCAGGACAATAATAGCCAATTAATACACAAATTGAAATAAGTTCCAAATATAAAATCTTTAAGCGGAATAAAAAAGCCCCCAAATTCAACAACACGGATTAAAAGAGAAAGAGAGTAAACATGCGAGAAGAATTAATCTCACCATTGGTGATGATAGCGCTGGTTTGAGGAGGCACCTTGAACTCTTCTGCGGCGAATTTGAGAACCGCAGTGAAAGGCGCTGCCTCGGGAACGCTAAACCTGCAAAGAAAAACGAAATGGAGATATTACAGAAACAAGAATTGGGAAAAGAATAATCGATAGAAAGAAGAATAGAATACGAACACTTTGAAAGGGAGCTTCGGATCGGACGTGAGAGTGACTTTGAAGGAGACCTTTCCGCCTGCCATCTTCGACTCCGAGTTCTTAATTCCGCCTCTCTGCGTTTTCCGTTGAGATGTTGAGACAACACGCTACGTTAATTAAATTGATATTTATATCTTTTACGAAATTATTAATAAATATCTTTAACTTTAATATTATCTTAAATGAAGGCCATTAATTTTAATTAATTATTATTTAAATTCAGGGTTAATACAATTTAAAACGAATAATTTAAATCCTAATTTCTAAGAGCGATAATGGTGTAATTGAACTATTATTTAAATTGAGGATTAAAAACATTTTAAACCCTAAAATATGATTATTTTAACTAAATAATTAACATATTTCCACGTTTTTAAGGCTAGAGGTCAATTTACCATCTAAGTTTGATGGTCAATCAATACTTTACACTTTATAATAATTTTATAAAAATCTTATTGTCACAATTTATATTTTAATTATTTTTGTCAATTTATGTAATATAATTCATTGATTGTCCGATGAGGCTCGACATAAACTCATGATCATGGTTGATAACTCATGGGTGTAATAGTTAGATGAAGTTGTCATTCTTTCGCAAAAATACAAGCAAGATTCTTGCTTCAATTATGATCATCCATTAGTAGTTCTACGACCCACACGAAAGTCGTGATGATCTAAGGCTGTCCGCACCATGAAATAGACATGTCTACTTTTTAACGTGACACATCTTCATCTATTGTACCATTTCGAAGATTCAAGATACTTTCAACAAGAAAAATCAACACAAAGTAAAAAAAAAATGAGGACTTTCTTCCTTCAACTCTTTACAAACGATGGATACATTGTCTAGGTCCATCTTTTGTTGCAATGAAAGCACTAGTTCGTGGTGGGGCGAATTCTTTCCCCTATTCGCCGGATCAGGTCATCCATCGTCTTCAACTTCAAGTTCATATATTTTTCTTTCTCGGTAATAATATGTCACGTCTAACGATGCGTATTGTATAGTTGATACGATTTAGTATTTTGTTAATTACGGGAATCACTCGTATATGTGACGATCACAATCTCAAAGCGCTCGAGAGAGTAACAAACTGGTGTTGGTCATGAATAGAATATTCGTGCAACGCGCTTAAAATTTAAAAACAAATTCATAATTCATTCAATTATAACATGTATTAAATTAATTGTGCTAGATTTAAAAACAAATTCATAATTCATTAAATTGATTCCAAAAACTGTTTATGATAAATAGTTTTTGAAGTGTTACATGGACTGTGGACTAGGGAGTTAGGGCACGTGGGGATGAGTCAAGGAAGCACTTAAGATGATGATTGCTCTTGTTTGTAAAAATAAAAAAGCCAGTTGTCACACGTGTGGTTATAATCATGTTGACCATCAAAACCCACTTCAATGCAATCATATACTCTCTATCTCTCTCCCCGCCCCCTCTCTCTAGCCTTGCCTTTGCACCTTTAACTTCACTTTACAACTCCCTCATTCTCCCTTTCAAAACCCTACTTTCAAAACCCTAACCCGAAAGGCTCTTTACAATCGACTATCGTTTTTGTTCGTTTGAATTATCAGTACAAATCAGACCATTTTTAAACGGAAACAACGATGTTTCTTACGTAGATAACTCGTTCATATCGTCTGTTTCATTGTTGTATTATCGGCTAAATCATCGAAAGCTAAGCAAAATGGATGTGAGAGATCTCTCTATTAAGTGTGTGATAACTTTTTCGTGGACAAGTTCCACACCAATCGTTTCAAGAAGCCTTTTGCCAAAGAAAATTAAAGAAAGTAGAGTTGTGGGCCCAACCGCTCGTGTGCTGCATGGCAAACCGGGCCCATCAGGAGTCCCATGAAGCCCACATTACCTAAAAATATTGGAAAGGCAGTTCGAAAGTTACATGCGGGTGACTTTTCCGCACCACCACCAATCATGATCTAGAGCACTCTATGGAGTCTAAACCAAGCAATTTAAATTAAATTAAATTTGAATAATGTCTTGATTGAATGTGACACCCCATGTCTTTTAGGGGTGAGCACTCTCTGTCTCAAATTCACTATTATAAATTTTTTGAACATGTACAATTTTGATTTCATTCAAGTTTTAACTCAGTTTTATTTTATATTAAAAAATAAAATATATATTTTATTATACATGATTCGGATTTTAAGTATTTGTGTGAGTTTATAATCAATTTTAAGATTTATATCGAATTTTATTAGAGTTTAGATCAGATTTTACTCGATTTTGAAATTTTTTTACCCACGATCTCGGTTCCAGAAATGGGTTTTTACTCCTAAAACTGGTACCGGCTCATAAATTATTATTTTTAAATAATTAAAATAAAAACTAAATTAAAATCGACGATTTTAGTTCGATTTACGATTCTGATCATGAACACGCCCTAATAGTTAATGCACTATAATATTATCTTATTTTTTGATATTTTAAAATTCTTAATATTTATTCATTTTTATTATTTATTTAAACACTCATTTCAGTTAATTTTTTGGAATAATATTTGCAAAATTATATGCTTGATCTATATACTATTTATTTTAAACAAGGATTATTTTAAATCTTAATATCTGTCGGTATTTACCAAGAAGACAATGACATGACGTGGACGAATTTAAAGGAAGTGATTTGCAAATAAAGAAAGGAGGTCGCGTTTGGTCCTACGCATGGTGACTCTCATTTTGCTCACGAAAACTATTATGGAGACGGAGAGAGAGAAGTAGAATTTAGAGAGAGAAGCGAAGGACATTCTATGTCTATTTATAGAGAGGATATTATCCCACTCTTTCTTCACATCATTCGTACAGAAATGGCGTCGGAGAAAGTGGAGACTGTGGTCGCCGGAAACTACGTTGAAATGGAGAGAGAAGACGGCGATTCAAGCTCTGCGAAGAGCAAAATCTCCAAGCTTTTCTGGCATGGCGGTTCTGTGTACGACTCCTGGTTCAGCTGCGCTTCTAATCAGGCAAACTTGGTTTTCTCTCGTTTTCGAAAAACATTTTCTGGGTCGCTTTAAACTTATTATCGTCTTCTGATTCTTTGTTCTTCAGGTGGCTCAAGTTCTTCTCACTCTGCCCTACTCATTTTCTCAACTGGGTATGCTTTCTGGCATACTGTTTCAGCTCTTTTACGGGTTGATGGGAAGCTGGACTGCTTATCTTATAAGCGTACTCTACGTTGAGTACAGAACTCGAAAGGAAAGAGAGAAGGTTGATTTTAGAAACCACGTAATTCAGGTAAAAAAAGATAAACCCTTCAGTTCCTTCCTCTTCATCTCCATTCTTCTGCAACTCTCTGCAAAGAAAAAACCCTCTTTCATGGAGTTTTCATGATTTTCTTCAGTGGTTTGAAGTTCTCGATGGGTTACTCGGCAAACACTGGAGGAATGCAGGCCTGTTCTTCAACTGCACTTTCCTCCTATTTGGATCTGTAATTCAGCTAATTGCCTGCGCCAGGTAATTTAAATTTACTACTGCTTATTTCCATAAAATAATTTAATTTATTGGTGTGGTTTTTGGCAGTAATATATATTATATAAACGACAATCTGGACAAGAGAACTTGGACGTATATATTTGGAGCCTGCTGCGCGACCACAGTGTTCATCCCGTCGTTTCACAATTATAGAATTTGGTCATTTTTAGGCCTTCTGATGACTTCTTACACCGCCTGGTATCTCGCCATTGCCTCCCTTCTACATGGACAGGTAGAATCTCGACAGTATATTATACTATTACTGAATATTCTATAGCTAGATCCTGTCGTCTTCTTCTGTTGGCTTAGCTGTTTCAGCATCTAATCTTACAGCTCTGAGCTTTTCTGATTCTGAATTAAAAAACTGCTCTTTGGTAATATAATAATCAACGCAAATCCTATATAGATTAATTAAGAGTCGCTCTATTTGAATTATTTCTTGATCTTTCGCTGAAAAGCTTGTTCAGATGGAGATTTAGAATTGCGTGATTATTTTTTTCAGATCATGTCTTTGGATTTGCATCGCGAAAAAGAAATAAAAACTGTAAAAACACCATTTATAACTACAAGTTTTGCTTATCAAGGCTTCAAGAAGAAGATCTGCAATTTATAACTGCAAGTGACATAGAAACAGATTAGAAATATGAAAGAGAACTTTTATGAATCTCTGATTTTCTTATGAATTATTCAACCAAAATGCTTCTTGAAAAGTAAAATATCATGTTCATTTGTATTAGATCGAGGGAGTGAAGCACTCAGGTCCGACCACGATGGTTCTGTACTTCACCGGAGCTACCAACATTCTGTACACCTTCGGCGGCCATGCGGTTACAGTGTAAGAACTGAAGAAAGCATTTCGTTTTCCATGTTTGGATGGTCAGAAACTGGAGGAAAATTATAAATTTTGATCCTTCTTTTACAGGGAAATCATGCATGCGATGTGGAAACCACAGAAATTCAAGCTAATATACTTGATCGCCACTCTCTACGTCCTCACCCTCACTCTCCCTTCGGCCTCTGCAGTTTACTGGGCATTCGGAGACTTGCTTTTGACCCATTCAAACGCCATCTCGTTGCTCCCAAGAACTGGGTTCAGAGACACAGCTGTCGTCCTCATGCTGATTCATCAGGTTGGGGTTGGATTTCTGTTTGGTTTTTTAACGTTTCAAGGATGGATCGTTGTGAACTTTTTTATTCTGGTTTTGTAGTTCATAACGTTTGGATTTGCCTGCACGCCTCTGTACTTTGTGTGGGAGAAATTCATCGGAGTTCACGAGACGAAGAGCTTGTTCAAAAGAGCTCTCGCCAGGCTTCCTGTGGTGGTTCCTATTTGGTTTTTGGCTATTATTTTCCCATTCTTTGGGCCTATTAATTCCACCGTTGGTTCTCTTCTCGTCAGCTTCACCGTCTACATCATTCCTGCCTCGGCTCACATGCTCACCTTTGCTTCCTCGTCTGCTCGAGAGGTTCTTCCATTTTCTCAACCTTTTCAAGTTTCTATGAACTTGCTATTATTTTCAGTCCAATTCAGACCTATTATTTCGATTCGCTTCTGATTGCTAGTTCTACTTTTGGTTCGCTTAAAACTATCAACCCATTTAGAAAAACATAAACGAACGCAACCTTTTTACCCTTTTTTAGTGGGTGTCTTCTTGTTGTTTGGAACCTGTTCGACGAAATACCGCAAAGAAGATAGCTCAAAGTTACTCTCCTAAATTGTCGTGTTTATACCATGAATTTTCGCCAAATGACTTCTACCCACATCACAAACCAACACGAAACGCACGAAAAAGAAGCAAGCTTCAAACTTTTAACGCTCTGATCTGGTGCTTTCTAACGACTGGTTATTTGGTGGATGGTTTGACAGAATGCAGTGGAGAGGCCACCATGGTTCGTGGGAGGATGGGGAGGGCTGTACTCGATGAACGTGTTCGTGGTGGTCTGGGTTTTGGTCGTGGGATTTGGGTTCGGAGGATGGGCGAGCATGGTCAACTTCGTTCAACAAATTCACTCCTTTGGTTTATTCACCAAGTGCTATCAATGCCCCAAGCACGCTCCTTAAGTCCCTCGTTCTGTTCCTCTTCAACATAAAATCTAGATGTATACAGCGTGTAAAGAGACTGTCTTCTCTCTCTCTCTCTACCCTTCCTCTCTCTTGATGTTTTAGTTGAAGCCATTGATGTCTTTTTTAGAGGTTTCGGTGATGGGTTTTGTCGGGGTGTCATGATTTTCATCTCCACCTCCATACAATTCTATAAGTTCCCATTCAACCAATCTCTCCTTTTTCTTCCTCATTGTTTATAGTAGCTTTAAAAATGAGAGTAATTGTTAGATAAATACATATGCTTAAATAAAAATTAATTAATTTGGATTTTCATATCCTTACATAAAAAGGTACAATAATTATATTTAATATTTACATCTAACTAAAATTTTCTTCTATACTTCATAGGGTTGGCACCCATGGGTTCGGGTCGGTGAGTTGATTATTTGGTTTAGATAACCGATCCATACCCGATCCTAAATGAAAACCGATCCAAAACCGATCCAATTTTCGGTTCGGTTTTTGGTTGGTTTCGAGTATTACTCATCATGTTGAACTCGGTTTGGGTTCGGGTCATGACCGGTTTTTGTGTCGGGTCATCAACCAAAATCAATTCTAATTTCAAACAATATCATCAACCAATTAAAAATTTTAATTCTAATTTTACGAAATTCAATTATAGTTCCAAACACCAAATAGTATATGCAAATGTAATCAAATTCAATTACAAAACCAAACAGTATATTCAAATATCAATTAATGCCGGCTGGCATCCGTGGGTTCGGGTTGGTTTTTTGGCAAAAAAATAACCGATCAGGTGGGTCGGTTATTTGGTTTATATAACCGAAAACCGGACGACACTAATCGATTTTCATCGGATCGGTTACTAGTCGGGTTTGTGTGTATTTATAACCGAACCGGCCCACTTCATTGGGTCGGTTCGGTTCGATTTTCTTGGTCTATCCAACCCATTTGTCAGCCCTAATACTTCATACAACGTGTTTTTAACTACTGTATCGAACAAATAAATGCAAACTTTGATACAAAATGAATAAATCTAAGTGAGGGCATTGTTAGTACAAGATGCAAATTATTACTATTTTTCCCATATTATAACAAAATAATAAAGTTAATTAATGCTTTTCAAAGGATTGATTAAAAAATCAAATATTTAAGTGAGAAAGTGGGGATCCCAAGCATTAAATATAATTTAGGAAAAGGAACAAATTTTGATCTTTGCCTTACACTTGATGCCTTTGTTTATGTCCCAAACGACACTCCTCTTCCCTTTTTGATCTTTGCCTTACTCTCGGGTTCTCCTCCGGGACAATTCTAGCTTGATTTAATTCGTATCTTACATTTTGATTGGTTCAAATTATACGTCACATTTAGTTAAACTATTTTAGGCTCAGCCCAAGAAATCGCACGTGGATGGCTTATTCTAACGGGGTGCGCTTAAAGAGTAACTTACTATAACTACGTGCTTAAATAGATCAAATAGAAACAAGAGTATATTGATTGATAATACAATCCAATTTTACATTGATCAATCAAGTGATTTAGAGTTGGTGGGTAAGCAATCCAACGGCAGGTAGAGTCAGGATAACTCACACGTGTGTGGGGCCTGTTTAGTCTGACACATGTCATGGGATGGGAGGGGCAGATTTTGTCACCTCCCTATTAATCATTTTAAAAAAATTGATTTTTTAAGAATTAAATTAGGATGATTGAAACGACAATAAAACATGAACTCAATTATAAATAATTAATTTTATGAATTATAATTTGACAAATAAATAAATATTTTACTTTTTTAGAATAATGGAATAAACACAAATACTATTATTATTCTTGATTTTAAATTTGAAAAAAGGATCACTTCTGAGTAGTGGGCCTTAGTGGGCCTATAATGTTAGGACCGGTGAGATGACCAGCTCGAACAAGCCCAGAAGACATCGGGTTGCACTTGGGCTGCCGGCAAGCGATCTGATCGATGCGCCTTGCACTAGTAGTGGCATATTCGACAAATCATCTAATTACGGGATTGGTTGACGGTAAATGATTGAAGAGGCGATCAACTTCGACTTGATCGAGAATGAGATTAGACGATTTACTCTCCGTGCATTGTTATTTACGAAATCAATCCAGCAAAAGGAAGAAAATCTATTTCCAGTTCATCTTTCCTGCCCGCAATCTGCAGAAAGTACCGAAATTTTGTTCAGTTCCGATCGTTTGGACAATCTCGGGCATAATGCCCCTCCTCTCCACAGTTGAAACACCCTCCGCCGCCGCCGGAGCCACGACCACCGCCGTAAGTCCTCCCGCCGCGGGAGGGTCCGCTTCCAGTCCGCTGGTAGCAGTCGCGAGCCAAATGACCCACTCGGCCACAGTTGTAACACTCAACCCCACTTCCTCCACCACCCGAGGAACCTCCCCCGCCATAGCCACTGCCACGACCCTCGCCGTAGCCAGAATTTCTTCCATAACCACCGCCACCGCGGCCTCTTCCACTAAATCTCCCTCCTCTGCCTTTATCTCCGCCCCGACCGCCACCGGAACGGCTAGACCCAGCGGCGGTGGTCACATCCACAGCTTTGGGTCGCTGATCTTCGTCAAAATCAACGGAGAACTCAACTTCTTGGCCGTCTAAAAGCGTTCGAAAGCCTTGAGATCTGATTGAGGTCTTGTGAACGAAGAGATCCTCGCCGCCGCCGTCCGGCGATATGAATCCGAACCCTTTCTGCGCGCTAAACCACCTAACAGAGCCCGTCGATCTCTTGGCCTCGGCCATTGAATTTCTACCCAGCGATCAATAGAGGCGATGTCTCCTCATCGGCTGGAAAAAGATTCCCGGGTAGGAGAGAGAAGAAATAAGTGGCGAAGCTTGTCTCTAATGGACGGTCTTAATTTAATTGTAGGTGTTATAAGCAAGATCTACGGTTACAGAACTTCTACCATTTATCTGGTTTCTCACTTCACTTCTCAAATATTCCTGTCCCGATTATTAGGCCAATATTTGGCCACGTCGGATATCGGATAAGGCCATTGGCCTGAGGGTTACTAGAATCGGACCGACATGACTATTAGGCCCGGCAGCCGGAAAGTATAGTTTCATCAAATGTCACATTTCGAGCAACTAATTTATAATAGTACAGTCTACATCGCCCTTAATGAGAATTGATGGAACCTACGAGCAGCATTAATCATGATCTCAACATAATAATTAAACGACAATTACAATTTATAGCATGATTCTGCAGCACATAATAGTCACGCTCGCACGGAATATTTTACCAGCTTGGGTACACACGAAGGAAGAAGATCTTCATGCAATTTATTGAGGAAGCTTGTTGAGTTTGCAATAGACATAGTCGCCGTATTTCTTGGTCTTGAACTTAGGAGGATTATCCTCGTCGATTAACTTCGGGTGAGGTCCGATTTCCACGTCCGGTGACGGCTCGAGGAACACTGGCCACGACATTCGTGTCTCCCTTTTGTTCACCGTTGTCCGGTGTAGCACGCTCTTGTATATTCCATTGCTCAAGATCTGTCATATACTTAACAAAATTAATGAAATATTATATTTTTTCTACTTTGTTGACGCATATTTGTTTCGTACGATGATAAATTGAATTACTGAACAGTAGTTTTCTGGACCCCAGTCGAGATAACCCAAGCTTTGTATTAAATGTTCCAACTTTGATGTCAAATTAGTTCCGTAATCTGTCACTTTCACAGAAACTGTTCTAGTAGCTGTGTATGGATAGGACGTGTTCTGTTCTCCGATCCCGGCAACTTTAGTTTTAAGATTTTCAGTTTTACCAAGAAAAGCAAAAATGGTTACCTCGATTTGGTCGCCGATATGGACGACGAGGGCGTTAGGGATGTATTTGACGTTGAACCAGCGGCCATCGCTGAAAGCTTGGAGACCCTGAACATGGTTAGGGACGAGGATGGTCAAGGTCGACATGTCAGTGTGCGCCGCCACTCCGAGAGCTAGATCCGGCCGTGGACATGGCGGATAGTAGTTTATTTTCAGAAGATACTCCATTTTTTCTCCTCCGAAAGCTTCCTCCATTTCGCCTTCTTCAAGACCTAACCCTAATGATAAGCTCATGAACAGCTGCTTGACTATTCGTCGCATGTACTTAGCGTACTCTTCGTTCGATTCTCTGCGGCAGAATTAAGTCAAAGATCCGATTTCAATCGTTTTCAATTCCTTTTGTTCCTTATTTGGTGTGTAATGATAATGTTTTTTTTACCTGTAAGAGGAAGGTTTCTTTGGCCAGAATTGGTAATTAATGGAGGAAGGAGGCCATATTTTATGAAACAGATGATCAACCCAGCCTTTCTTCCCTTCGGATTCTTTCTGAAGCTTAGTTCCATAGCCTTCGACTGATTTAGAATCAGCAGGTTTCGCATAGACCTCCTTCTCAGCCTGAGGAAGACCGAAGAACTCCTCTCCGACCACCTGCAATCGCCTTATCACCTCATTCGGGATTCCATGGTTAACAATCTGAAACATCCCCCAGTTCTTGGAAGCTTCTGCAATGGCGGACAACACGTGTTTCTCGGCTGGGTTGCTAAAGTCGATCGTCGGAACACCCAGTTCTTTTCCGGCAACGGTGGTGATACCCGGCTGCTCCGACTCTATCCTGACGAACTCCTCCGGCATGGACACCGAGAATTTCATCACCGAATTGGCAATATCCTGAACTCTCTCCACCACCATGCTTCCCATTCTCTCGACTCAACACCAATTGAAAATTTGAAGAAGTTAGCCGAAGCAGACGAGAATCGAGTAGTTTAAATACAGGGAGTGGAAATCACGAGGAGAGTTTAGAAGAGCAGAGCACTGTTTCGGATTTCTTGGTGTTAGGTTAAACATGAGGAGGAGAGACGACGACGGGGCAAAAAAAGGTAAATAATTAAAAG
>QAOC01035303.1:916931-945157 GCA_003255005.1 Begonia fuchsioides | reverse complement strand
GTAGGATCGATAGTCTATCATACCTTTACTCGTAAGTTTAACAATCAATACAAATTTTACTCGACTATTTCTCATGTTTAATGGATAAAAAATCATTCTTTGATCATAATGAAATCTAGACGATGATAGCTAAAGCAACGTTAACTTATAATTTGAAATTCGTGGTAATTTCATGAGCTACATTTTTTGTAACATTTTCTTCGACCAGAAGATGGGTGTGTGCGAACATGAATTAGTCGTCCTACTTGTCTTATCTTATTCAAACAAAACTCGATAAAGAAATCGTGAGTTCAATAATTGGTGTTTTTTGGTTGATTTTTATTTATTATTGCCACTCTTTAGGTATATTCTTGTGAATATTTACTCTGCCAAAGTATATTTTCTTAATTAAATTATAATATTTTATCTGGTTCGATTATAAATTCTAAAATTCATATGAATGTGCACCTGACGTCATAATGTTTATTATTATTTTTAGATGCTCAGAAAGGCACGTCGGATGCTTTGAAACTTGAAACTATTATTAACTAATAAACAATTATGTGGTCAAAAACTATAATATTGTGTAAATTAATCTATTGACGTGACACCCCACTATACTGCACTTGAAAATATCTAACACACGAACTTGTACTCGAAAGACGAGATATCTAATCACATAACCTTTATATCTCAACTCGACAGTTTGTGAGGAGGTTAATCACAGTGACTCAGCGGCCCAGAGATGAGAGATCTTAGCCTGATGTTCTAAGAAGCTACCACAATATTGAGGGTAACAACTCCTACACTAAAACAGCGCAGACATCGAACCTAAACTTTTGTATTCAGTCTGTCATCTTTGGACATGTTGTTACGTCAAATCCTAGATTCATGTGGACATTCCCACAGGCCATGCACTCTGTTATTGGAGAAATTGATTAAAACTGGATTTAATATACAACTAAGGATTAATCTTAGTTAACTAGTTTGAACTGAGGCAGTGGCCAACGCAGATTAGACCAGTTCGCAGAATGAAACGTAGATGAAAGGTTAAAATCGAGATAAGCCAAAGATTAGGGTTTAAAATAATGATAAAAGGGTTTAAGTTTTCTTGTTTTGCTAGGGTTTAGAGCTTATCTCAACATCCTTTTCGAAAGCCATTTTCACAAACTTCGCTTTCGTTTGATGATTTCTACGCCATTGTAGACGGCTCCGGCACCATGTTCTTCAACCCTACTAAGTTCTAGAGAGATACTGTGAGGAGAGAGAGAGAGAGATCGATCTAAGAACTTTGATAATTTTCAAGATGGACCCTCTATTTTACATATATTGTCCCCTGGGGCTCGTTTCCCATCAATCTCATTGCAGTATCTTCTACTGAAACTTGAGATTCTTCAAAGATTCCACGACCAGAATAATGGTTCCCAACCAATAAATGAAGATTCTAGTAAATGTGATAATAAAATATGACTTGCCTTAATTTGCTTTCCTTTATTTTAAGGCAAAAGTAAACAAAACCCTGAAATATTGGAAAAATAAAATTATAAAACACTAAACTTTTAAATGGACGAAATAAACCATGACAGGGTCGCGTGTCGGACTGACCCACAATCTTACACTCGGCCCCGTGTGTAAGTCCCACCATTCACACACCTTAACCCTAGCGTGTGGGTTCGAGGGTCATCCTCCGCCCTTCAAAGGGGTGTAAATGTTGAGATATACACGTAGAAAGTCGAGTGTCGGTGAGTCTCACATGCAATCTTTGTCCGAATATATTTCGCATACTTTAAAGCTCAAAGATTTTAAGGGTTTTTAAACGTTTACCCTTTATTTTATGATAACACTAGGAATAAATATGATTTACTCACCTTTACTTGATTGAAATATACAAACACAAGGGATTTGAAAACATAAATGTAACATCAAAAAGTTTTCTTTAGTTTGATTCACAAATATTGTCTAAAGGGCGACGATCGAAATAGATTGAACGGCGAGTAAAGTATATTAATAGGGCTGCGCTCTTTCGTGATATGATTCATAAGGAAATGGAGATCAACCGAGATGAGATGATCGACGAATATTGCCAGAAGAAGAATATGATTTTCACCTCTTAAACAAAATTTGAACGATGGATAGCCTCAGCGGCTCGACTTCAATTGTTCGACCTCCAAAGGAGAATGGAGGTCACGCTTTGTACCACACAAGAAATAAATTGGCTTGAATTTATCTTTCATTTTCTCTATAATTATGAAAGTTAAATATTTTAATTGTTTTAAATTAAATTTATTTGTTTATTCTATCTACTCTCCCTAAGTCATCAAGAAGGGGCATCTTCGAAATAAGGAAAAGATTGAGGCCCTCGGAGTAAAAAGAAGAAAGAGAAAAATAAAAAAAGAAAATAGAGAGATTAATCATTACTTCATAGATCGTGACCGATTACATATACAGAGTCTATAAAAAACCAAACTAAGTGGACAGATTGGCTGAATGCTCATCGCACAAATCACTCTTTAAATAATACCTTGTAAGCAATCACTCCAACATTCATTCTCTCTCTCTCTCTCCTGCTCTCTCTCTCCTACTGTTCCCAAACCTCGAGCCATAACATAGAGGTGTTGTAATGATCCGAGTTGTTGGGCCAGCGATGGATTTAGCCATGGAGAATTCCGGCTGGGATCACCAGAACATGTCCGGTTACAGTTCTGGGAGCAGAACCTCCATTGACGACGGAGCTGATGGTCTCAACTGGACCAGCAACTGGTCGCCCATGGTGGATTGGGAAACTTTCTCCGCTTGTCAAGACGATGATTTCAAAGACTTTATGGAATCCATTTTCGAGGAAGATCGAGCTTACCCTCCGTATTCAAGCAACTGCAATTCTTCGGGTTCGAGTACGGAGATGATGCTGGTGGAGGATCAGGGAGACTCCGCCGTTGATGGCGGAGGAGAAGACGTCAAAGGGTTGAAACTGGTTCACCTCCTCATCGCCGCCGCCGAGGCCATCATCGGAGCTAACGAACGGGAGCTAGCTAGGGTGATTTTGGTTCGCCTGAAAGAGTTGGTCTCCTTCTCCGACGGAACCACCATGGAGAGGCTTGCCGCGTATTTCACTGAAGCTTTGTACGGTTTGCTTGAGGGAACCCGGCTCAGCTCCGGTTCGTACACTAGGTCCCATAACCGGTTCATTTCTTGTGGACCCCACGTCCTTGATCAGAATCCAACGGACGCGATTGCTGCTTTTCAGCTTCTTCAAGATACGTCACCGTACGTCAAGTTCGGCCATTTCACGGCCAATCAGTCGATTCTTGAAGCAGTGGGTGATGATCGGAGGGTCCACATTGTTGATTATGATATCATGGAGGGGATCCAATGGGCGTCGTTGATGCAAGAGTTGGTGTCTAGGAAAGACGGTACGCTCGCGCCGCACCTTAGAATTACCGCGCTATCGAGAACTGGGACCGCGAGAAGTTCAAGCGGATCGGTTCAAGAAACCGGCCGCCGTCTGATTGCCTTCGCGGCGTCGATCGGTCAGCCATTTTCTTTCCATCAGTGTAGACTGGATTCCGAGGAGACATTTCGACCATCCAGTTTGAAGCTAGTGAAAGGAGAAGCGTTGATCGTTAACTGCATGCTCCACCTCCCTCATTTCAACTACCGGTCGCCGGATTCGGTGGCCTCGTTTCTCGCCGGAGCCAAGACCCTAAACCCGAGACTGGTGACTCTGGTGGAAGAAGAAGTGGGGCGCACGGACGGGACCTTCGCGTCTCGATTTATGGACTCATTGCACCATTACTGCGCCATCTACGACTCGTTGGAAGCTGGTTTTCCGATGAATTACCCGGCTCGAGCTCTGGTGGAGCGCGTGTTCATGGGCCCTCGGATATCGGGGACGGTGAGCCGGATCTACCGGGCGAGAGATGAGGAAGAACAAGGGTCGTGGGGGGAGTGGTTGGGGGCGGCGGGGTTCAGATCGGAGAGAATAAGCTTTTCGAATCACTGCCAAGCCAGACTGTTGGTGGGACTGTTCAACGAGGGGTATAGAGTGGAGAATTTGGGAGAGAATAGGCTTGTTTTAGGATGGAAATCAAGGCGTTTGCTCTCTGCCTCCGTTTGGACGTCTCCTTCTTCGTTTTCTACTTAAAACTTTGCCCTTTTCGGGTCATGTTTTCTGTTCATGAGATTCATTTGTTCAAAACCATGTTCGTTTTTGTGTTCTTTCGGAGTTTGGACGCGAATTGTGCAGATTCAGAGCTTCTGGATTTGCTTACAAGTAACAACCAAGCAAAGGGTGAGACTCCAACGTTAGAACCACGGTCTGGCTTGCTTGATTATTCAAACGCTGCTAGAAAGAGTGCGAGAGAGTGGTACTAAATATAATGTCGTCATTCGCAGTACACACTCCTTCCCTACTCATTGGGGGAGAGAGAGAGAGTTGGTAGCAGGTTTATTTGCAGAACTGGAGAGAGAGAGAGTGAGAGAGAGAGTTGGTAGGGAGTTCAGATAAATAAATAATGGAAGCAGAAAGGGAAGATTCTTAGGAATGTGCCGTGAACGACGTTGCTCGATATTTGATTAAGCAAAGAAGCCCATGCTGTTAATTTCATTCCTTCTTTCTAGAGAGTTCATCTTTAACATGGAGCACAAAAAGCTAACGACTTTGTTGAAAAGTAATTTTGCAATTATATTTTTGTTATATCTTTGTAAAGTATTATTGAATTAATTTAAATAATAAATAATTATTTTTATTTTTATTTATTAAATATATTTAAACGGATCAATTTATACATATGAGCTACACCTATTGGGTCTTGATATAGACCAATGGGCCTCATAAGCTTTAAGTAGGGTTAAGGGTGGGCAATCCGAACTGGACCTTAAGGGCTGACCCGAAACTTTAAGGTCCGGGCCGGGTACGGATAGGATAACAGGTAAAAATATAGTTTTGGGTTCGGATAAACGGGTAGGGAGTCCGGGTACCGGACCAGGTATTGTAAAAATACCTAATACCCGTGTTTAATACTCGTTGTCCAGCCCAGCTCAACCCTCCAAGAATCAAGTTTACTATTCTTTCAATGATATTCTGTTTTTTTTTTATATCAAAATCCAAAAATACCCGGATCTTCCCGGAATATCCGGATCCAGGTAAGCAACATTTCAGAAAGATTTAAATTTCGGGTAGACCCAAAAATACCCGGATCCTACCCGGATCCGAGTATTTTTCCATTTTTTCGGATAGGTCCGGGTTTCGGGTACTGCTTTATACCCAATAAAGGTTATGGGCAAGACTCTTAAGGAGAAGTGAAAACTAAATTGAATTGCTATTTTTTATCGGCTTTGGCTAATTGATTGAACGTTTACATTGGGGTTAAGACAATTCAAGTGCATAAGAATCACACCCGACTCGAAAAATCTAAAAAAATTAGTTGGATTTTTATTAATTTGAAGGAATTTTACAAGTATATTATTGGGTCCAATTAGAACCGTATTAATTTCTAGCACCAGGCCCTTTGTTGGAATTATTAATATTTATTTATTTTAATTTTAAAAAAGTAATACAATTTTCTGTAATCGATTGCAGTCAAGCCGTTCTACATGTAGTTTGTTCATAATAATACATGTAGAACTCACGTTTCATCACGTTCCCTCTTCCCAATTCAACACCAAATGGACAAATCCCAACACAGATTTAATATGTCTGCTCTTGTCACGTGATTGATAATGTTGACCTAAATAAAAGATTATTTTCAAAATAATAATGTCGACATATTATTAATGGAATAAATAAAATAAAATAAAACCGCACCAATCTCCACCATTAGCGAATCCATGTGACTTTAATGTATGATTCGAGTGTTGTTTTGAAATATAAATAAAATTGAAATGATTTTCAACAGAAACTCCATAGACGAACATCACTTTCTTCGTAAAACTCATCCACCATAGCCAGAGTTGGGTCGAGCAAGGAGCCGCTGATGAATTGGTCGACATATTTCAGCAAGTGTGGGCCGTCAAACAAATCCCACGATTCCGTCACGGCCGTCGATTCAGTGCCCTGATGAAATATGCTGCGAGAGTCGGAAGTTGATATCGTAGAAAATTCATGGTAGTCGTGGAGATAGGAATTTGATGGGGAAGAAGAAGACGAAGGTGGAGTGCTGATGGAGGTTTCTCTCTCTTCAACCCAGGCGTTGGCTGCAGCAGCTGCAGCTCTTTGAATGGACTTCGGAGACATAGCAATGGAGTTTTTCTGGGTTATGGATGAATCAAAACGAGAAGAAGAAGATGAAGAGGAAATGGGAAAATTGAGATTAAGGTTTGCAGAAGATCCTCTGAGGCATAGAAGGGCAGCGTCGTAAGCCCTAGCTGCAGCTTCTGGCGTAGAATAAGAGCCTAACCAGATTCTTGTTTTTTGATTGGGAGCTCTTATTTCTGACACCCAAGAACCCCAGCTTCTCATTCTCACTCCCTTGTATTTCTTCTTGCAGCTTCTGGGCTGCGATAATGGCGATTTTTCTGGCTTTTCCGCCATTGATGCCGATAACCCTCCTTGGTTTTTCAGCTCGTTCTTCACCATTTTCACTTGCAGACAGATAAAGCGAGGAGATGAAGGGGGCAGATGGAGGCTGGAAAGAGAGGAAGAAAGGCGTTATCATTTATAGATGTTCACTGATCGTCCACAGTCAATGCAAGAATCGAGCATGACATTAAAACAATAAATTCAAAATGGATGACAGATATTATTTCTGATTATCATATTGCATAATTGAAATTGCCACTTTGTAGTTGAAAAGCATTTTACTTGTTAAGTTGTAGAAAGACAAATGGAACAATCAATGACAGAAGGACTAGGGCTTCTGCGACCATCCACCACATAATCCGAAAAGAAACTGGTTGAATTAGCCTGGCTTCTGCGACCATCCCGAGCATGACCTAGTGTTTTTTCTACCTTGAAACATGGGATCCTCATCAGAGGAAAGTTCCTGGATTTGCATGAAATTAAAAAATATAAAAATAAAATGAAAGAATTGAGTTTAGCCAAGCTGTATAGCTGTTGCTGCTCTGGCTGGCAGATCTAAAAACGCGTTGAGATGGACCTTGGCCTCAGCACCCATTGAAAAATCCATTGGAAGTGAACGATGATCGAATAATAATTTAAGTGTTTTATTTAACAGACGAAGAACACTCCAATAATAGCTGCTTTCATGGCCATTTGGACCAATCCGAATTCCATTTTGACCAGATTGTTTCGCCAATTTAGAAACATCAAGATCATAGCTTGCGTTGTTATTAATCATTTTTGCTCTAATTTTTCAAACTAACGTTCTCATTATACTGATAAATTCGCAATTTAAATGCATAATCATTATTAAGTATCACGTGATGGGTTTAATATAATCTTGAATTGACAAACATTCAGACAGCCTATGGTAACAAGTCAGCATCATAAATACAGATTCAATCTCTCTTTCCTGGAAAGAGAGCTAGTTTAGGGTTTGTACAAATACTTTTTTGATCAATTTTTATGGTGAATTTATATTATTTTTCATATTATAATTAGCTGAAAAATCAAACAATTGGTCTTTTTAAGTGAAAATAACCAAATTAGGTAATTAAATTGAAGCAAAAACGTAGGTGTGACAATATAAGACGTTGATTGAATAATAGGTGTGAGTAAGAAATTAGGGGTCTTGCTTGAACGAGAAGTTAGCAACAAAATATTGATTGAATAATCGATTTCCTTGTCACATGCCCTTCAAATGAACAAGTGGGTTCATAATTCCTATTATCTTATACCATATGAATAAATTCTACCACCCTAAACCTTGGAACCCTAATCTAGGTTTTATTTTTTTATTTTTTTATTTTCCCCCCTAAAAAAAACTGAACCGGGTTTGAAATAGTAAATCCAGCATTTACTATATACTATGATGGGATATGTCTAAAACCAAGATTCAAGTACGACAGCATGCTCTGAAACAAACATAATCCATTGGACTTGTACCTAAATGTGGGACATTGGTGAAGCTTTTAGAAACCTACTCCAAGCATCTTCATTTTGTGGGTTCTTATTTAAACACAGAGATATCATTGAATTGTTTGAGCAATTTACGAGAGAAGGAAAGTGGATAAACCTTGAAGGTTGTGGCTGCGGACTCGCGACCATCAGTACACCGAGAAGGTCGACCAGACGAAACTAGAACTCAGCTCCCACCGACAAGTCTACTTACCATCACAACGTCACATTTTTTAAGAATAGAGCTTCATATAGTTCAAAAAAATCAAAAACAGTTCAACTCTCTCTACCTAACAACTCTTTGCTTTTGAAGGGGGATTGAAAACAATGGAAGGAAATAGCTTCAATGTACCTAATTTAAGCACAATTTCAACGAAAGATAAATTTTTGACAACCCAAAAGATATATTTTCCAAATAAATAAAACAATGTTCATGTTTCGAACTTTTGAAGACATACCTTTTGGATGAAGCATCCTCACCGGGTTTGAATTAATTAGCAGAGGGGGAGAATTAAGCTAAGAAGTATTTTTGAAGGAACTCAAAGCACTGGTTATGGATTCATAAACCTTTATGCCCTCCAAGAAGATGGTATCTGTGAGGAACTGCAAAAAAAGGTCGAGTTACTAACGAGATTTTGCTACAATTGCGAATGATTTATTGTCTTTCTAGAACCTACTAAGTAGAGGAATAACACTGAATACTAAAACACAATTGATGTCAATAATCAAATAATTGTGAAACCTCGTTGTGGTCATGAGGTAAAATTGGAGTGTTCTTCACCGGCGAGAAGCCGAGAGCAGGAATTCCCAACTGTCTGACATACCGAGCATCTGTAGTGGAAGCAAGGATTTCAGGCTTGGAAAGCTTCCCCCTTGCATCTGTGATCGCTTTCTCGAAAATGGGCCACCATGAATTAGAGTTATTCGCAGGTGTCATCAATGGAAGCCCCATATTGTCTCTCAAGGGACCCCTTTCAATTATCTGACAAATAAGTTCATAATTTCACAGTCTCAAGTTTAATGCAGCAACTAAACAACAACTGACAAATACGATGAAGTTATAATACCAAAGGATGAAGGCAATGCGTTCATCGTACTACAAAAAGTCACAAAGAATTAAGAATCCAAATAAAAATGAACTAGCTAACCTAACTTAATTATGAATATAAACAATTGCAGTATCAAAAAACAGAGGCTGGGTGAAAATGAAGACAATCATTCATCTGGAATGTCATGTTCCTTCGGGCTGGAGCCCATTCTACTGCAATTCTTCTTTTAATATGAACCGGGTCTGCCATGGGAGGCAATCTAAGATCAAAACCTGCTTCTACCTCAGAAGGTTGCATATTCATCACAAATCCCTGAAACAATCACCTGATTAGTTCTCATCATAAACATTGAAGCGATATCAATGGAAGCTGAAAAACTCACAGTAGGAGAGGGAATTCCGGCATTGACATAGACAGAATTGACAGAGAAACCTCCGAATTGGAAGCTTCACCAGCTTTAACAATGTCAAATTGACTCTCCCTTAACTTGCTCACAACCTCAATGCTCTTCATCAAATTTTCCATCGCACTGTTGTCGTACATTCTGGAACCACGCCCTTGTGTTCCACTGGCTTTGATTTTCAGCCCCCGTGGAGTTCTATCCGCATAGAAGACGCGAAACTCATCGTTGAGAGAAGCCCGGCCTTCGTCCAATAAAAAACCGATATTCAATTCGATGAAATGGTTCGAGGCGGTGAACTTCATAGCCCCCTCGAAGCCACCGATCTCCTCGTCTGGCATATATGAAACATGAATCGTCCGGAGAGGAGCGAAATTTCGTCGTTTCAGGTTTCTGATTGCCTCGAGGTACTGAATACCTATACACTTATCATCCTGCGAACCCCGGGCAAAAATCTTTCGGTCGGAGGATAAGAACGCGGAGAAGGGAGGGTGTAGCCACTTGGACGGCTCGGCGGGGACGGAATCCATGTGAGAGTTAAGCAAAATAGACAGTAGAGAAGGGTCGGAGCCATACCAGGTTAGAGGAGAAGGGGTTTCCCAGAAGCGAACTCCAGCGTCTGGCTATGGAGGCCAAGAGAGAGCGCTTGGGAGTTTAGGAACGAGACAGCAGAGGGAAAATCAGGAGTGGGGTGCGCAGTGAAATGGGGGAACCCTGGGAGCCATCGTTCTGGTCCAGAGCGTTAGAGTGAATGAGAGGAGCAGAGGCAGTATAATCTCAACAGCCATGGCGTCGAGAATCAAAGTCTTCGTTGTACGAGTTTCGTCTAGTGCTAGCAGTAGATTTGATGAACTAATCTGCTTCCTTCATCACGTTTGGTGGCCATGGATGCAATTGATGAGGTCATGAGGTGGATTCTTCAATCTTAAGCGTGTCGGCCCAACAACCTCCGACAAGAATGAAGGTAAAAAAAGACAGCAGTGGAAGAAGATGAAATGTTCATAAAATGAAAACGCAACAAACGAAACAAGCTGGACGCCTAAAAATCTAATTTTTCACAAGAAATAATCCAACAAAAAGGGAAAACGAAGAGAACCAAAAATCCCAGAATGCAGATAAATGAACAGACTCCATTGATGAAGAAATCAGAGTGAAATGGAGAAGAAGAAGAAGGAGAAGAAGAAGAAGTGAAGAACACAAGAGAATCCATCAAAATGGTTCCGGCCAGAAGCTGAGGAAGGACTACCCCCTTGAAAAGCACTGCCTGCCGGGCCATTTGCAGGAAAGGAGCTGCTCGAAGATGGAACCATGGTGGTCGGAGAACTCGGTCCTCCGCTCTCTGATTGAGGTGACGGTGAAAGAGCAAAAGGCGAACTCTTAGTCAATGAAGACGGTGGCACAACAAGAGGTGGAAATTGCTGTTTTCCGGGGCATCGAGGTTGAAGAGAAGAGGACAATCTGCACAACAATGACGAAGAAATATGAAACTCGAACAAATCCAAAATAACAGAGAAAGCAAACAAATATGAAACATTCAGAAAGAAAGGAAGAAGATCCCACGTCGTAATTATGGTGCCATTGACGAAACCGTCATAAGCACAGGAAGTAACATTGCAGCCGGCGCTGCTTGCTAGGGTCGTCACATTTCCGAGCATGAGATTGCTGTTTTTACATTGCATGCTTGAACAAGAAACTGCTAAAGATGCAGGCATGCAGAACAAGCTGCACAGAGTAGACAATTAAGGTGTCATTGGAGGGTAAACATAAACAGTTTATATAAAGCAAGATCTTAAGTTTTCTCCATAAAAAACGCTTTCTCAGAGTGTTTTTAGAAACCATTTACAAGACACCTTAACACCTATTTTCAGAAACAGCTTGATTGAGAGAATCGAAACAAGTTTTCCAGCTAGCTTGGTAAATATTGATAGAAAAAAAAGAGCTAATTTTGACAAACAAAAAACAAATTCAACTTGAAATACCAAATTAGTGAAAAGAGCAAGTTTTAACTCGAAAAAAATGGTTTGGAAAAGCAACTTTTAAATAAGTTGAGGAAATTAGAACTCTAGAGTTACTTGAGGTTTCCTGGGCCGCAACTACATTGCACACAATGGCTAGCAGTAATGGCATAGCTCCCATTGGGCACGATCAAGCCGTAATCAGATGCATAGCGAGGGAAATTAGATGCACAAGCTGAGAACAAGGTGTGAACAAAATCAAATAAACATCTTCCCACTTGAAATATATAACGTTGTACGGATCAAATTTGGGAATGAAAATATATGCAAACAAAAATTCAAGAACATATTTCAAAACAGGACTGTCAATCAAGATTAAATACTAAAGTTGTCATCGTTATAATCTAGAACTGACGGATTACCCTTATCCTTATTCCTGAACATCATTAAAAAACACTGCTTCTGGAGAAAGAAAATAATGAACCACCTGGTAATGGAACGGCCAGAATATCACCAGGCGTAATAGACGTGCTTCCCATAGCGTTAACATTCATCAAATCAGTAATCGTAGTTGAATAAGTAGCGGCAATTCCAGCCAATGTATCGACAGGATTAACTACATACGACAAGTAAATGGCAGGCAAGGAATTATCCGTTCCGTTGAAACAAGTACAAGGTAATGGCACAACGAGGTTTTGACCCACGTCCAGAACAGAAGGATCAGAAATTGAATTCGCCTCGCGAATCTGGTCGGCGGATACCAAACCAGAGTACACCAAATCAGCAATGGAGGAAAGAGTATCAGAGGGGCGGGTCTTGTAGTGGGTGGAAACGGACTTGCGTATTCCGTCGGTGCAGGAGCAGATGATGGGGATTTTGAGAAAGAGTTGAGCCGGAAGAATGTGATTCTCGACATCTGGATATGAAATGTCGATGGCATTGGCGGTGAGAATAGAAATTGGGTCGACTTGGAAGAGAGACGCGACCTCAGAGACCTTGAGGTCGGTGTAGAGAGTGTAGCCGAGTAAGGCATTGCAGGAGTCGGAGTTGGAGCAGGGCTCGATTGTTGATTTGGAGCTTACGAGAGCTATATCGCAGAGAAACAATGGCCCAACAAAAAGGAAGAAGAAGAAGAAGAGGAAGCAGGGTCTTTGATTCGCCATTAATAAGTTACCGTACAGAGACACAGCCTGTCAACCGACCAGAGCTGAAACAGAACCAAACAGAAATGCACAGCAAATGCACCTCCGTTCTTCAAAAGAAAACAGCCTTGCCTACCTTGCTACAAGGAAATGGAGAAACTGAGCTGCGTTTAAAGCATCGTTTCCAAGAAGAGCCAGGAAACGAAGAGAAAAGATGGAGGAAGTAGCGAAGCTTCAGACGCCAAGAAATGGGGTTTTCTCTGGTTTTGATTTGAGGAAACAGAGAGAGAGAAGCTGAAAAAGATTCTAGGGTTTCGGTTTCTGCATTTTCTCAGGCTCCGGGAGAAGAATGGGAAGTGAGCTAGAGTCGGGAAAAGTAGACATCGGAGAGAACAGCGGGACAGGCACTGGTCATACTCTCTCGCTTCGAGTTTCTCAAACAATTGCTAATGACTGCTTTGTCCTGGACGAAATCCCAACCGCAGTACTCTTGCCCTTTGAAACGTCGTCGCCTAACGAAGTTCCGAGAGGGTGTTACTGTAGTTTCACAGTCTGCTCTTTTGAGCTATTATCCTCTGTTTTCAGCAACAGCGAAAGAACTTCGGACTTTCTAGTTGTCAATATTCGCTACGCGATTAGAGAGAGAGTGTCCACCACTTCCCTTCAGACTCTTTACTTTCTCGCTTTCTAAGAAGCGTGTATTGCAGACGCTAAGCTTAGAGATAGTATTTGCTTACGTAGAAGCGGGCCCAGGTACCCCACCTCCCGGCTCCCACAGCCAACGGTTGAATCAGCTTTGCAATTCGATCCCTCAATTTACACTTTATTTCAATCTACACGTGTACTTTTAATTTATTCGTTTATTGAATTACCATTGGTTTCGGTTTAAAATTTCATACCTGAACCGGAGTATTTTCTCATAAATAATTTATTTTCGATCTATGGTTGGGTCCGACCGAGTTTCTGATAAGTCCCTTAAGTCATCCTAAGGTCTTCTTCGTGTTATTGGCCGGCCCAGTTTGGATCGCAGTTCCGACACAAACAACGGTTAGTCCTCGTGGACCTTTGTTTTTCCTCGGATTTTTTCTCGTGCTGCTCGAACCCAACATTGCTCTGAAACCAAAATAGCATTTTTAAAACTCAGAATCTAAATGACGAGACAATCTGAAAAACATGCTTTGCTTGTTTTGTTCGTTGGGCTCTCTGCCGAGTGCCGGGTCTGGAATGCTTTCCGGTCTACTGATGCTTGATCTGCCTGGTTGGAAAACAGAGTTCCAGCTTTGAAAAAAGAAACCCAGAAAAGAAGAAAGAGGATTTATTATATAGAGGGAAGGAGAACCATACCAGCTTTCATGATTAAAAAGAACCAGCAGGAATGGTTTTTCTTCACATCTCTCATCTTTGTCGAGCAAAGCCCATGATTCCCCTGTCATTCCCGTGCCACTTTAATCTCTGCAAAAAATAAAACATTCATTTCTCCGTTGCTTCTCCATAATTATCCCTTCCAAGATCGCCGACCCCATCTCTCTATCTTGCAGTCCAGGTGTTTGAGAAAATGCCAAGCTCAGCTTCCACCAGACAGGTCAAAATGGAAGGGAAGAAGAAGAGGGTAATGGTGGTGGTGGATCATACTACTCAGTCCACGCATGCAATGATGTGGGCGCTCACGAATGTTGTCAATAAGTGTGATCTTCTCACTCTTCTTCAAATTATCCCTGTTTCAGCGAATTCCTCGCACAAATCTTCTTCTTCGTCTGCTTCTCGCTCTTATGATCTCATCCGTTCTCTAGCCTCCCTCTGCAAATCCTCTAAGCCCGGCGTATGTTTATTCGACGGCCGTCTACTTTACAGCTGACCCTTGATTTTGCTTAACGTAGAACTCTAATCTGGGAGCTGAGTTATGCAGGTGGAGGTCGAAGGAATAGTGATTCAGGGGCCGAAGCTGGCCACTGTGCTGAGCCAAGTGAAGAAGCTGGACGTGGCTGTGTTGGTTCTTGGCCAGAAAGCGTCGTCGCCGCTCTTGGGCTGGTGAGTTTATTGATCAAAATTCAGCATACTATGACATAAATTCAAGCTGCTTCTGAAATTTCTGGGATCTTTCTCCTTTGTTTGGCAAGCTTTTGGGGAAGCAGAAGCAAAGAGGAGGATTTGGTCGAGCAATGCATACACAGCGCAGAGTGCTGGACGATTGGAGTGAGAAAGCAGAGCAAAGCCATGGGAGGTTATCTGATCAACACCAGATCCCAGAAGAACTTCTGGCTCTTGGCTTGAATCTGTCTCTACTCTCTAATCCTTTACATATAATATATCGATGTGAATACTATAAGCTTTTTAGCCTTTTTGGGAAGAATTTTCAAGTAATTCAACGTCTTAATTTCATGAAAAATTGAACTAAAAGTAGTTTTTAGAATCAAATAACTGGGAAACGATATAAAAAATAAAGAAAAAAACCGATATATCATATCTGATCTACGAATAGAAAGTATGTGAGAGGAATCGTCTGTTTTTAAGGCATCTAATGCATGAAACTAGGTTACTTCTCTTCTCTCTATCTCTATATCAAATTTCATACTTCCACACTTTTCATGTAACCTACTAAGCTCAACATGAAAAAAAGTCAACCAAAATCTAGACTTTATCTTCTAACTTATCCGAGACAAGAGGAAGCAATTCTGTCCGATTTCTGGGAGTGCGAGGAGTCCGAGGTGTTCGAGGAGTTCCCGGCGATTGTTGAGAAAGCATGTGCCTAACGTATCCATAAAACGTACACCCCGCAAGCGTTATCCCACACCCAATCGCATTTAAGCCCGAAATCGGATTTTTGAAAATCATCCACGAAACAAGAACAGCCACTGCGACCTACCCAAATAAGAGAACAATCAACATTGGCAGAAATCAGTTTTATTCATGAATAGAGAACAAGTAGAATGAATTGAACTTACCTTAAGATTTCCGGCAACATTAAACGTCACAGCTGTCGTAGAATGAATGACGTAAAATATGGAGAAGTTAAGACAAAAGGCCATCACTCCAGAACTGAAAATGATGAAAATGGCCGCGAAGGTTGACTGGTCAGAGTGAAGCCATTCCAATACTCCATTACCTTCAAGCAGAATTGCAGGGACCGCCAAGATAAGGGTTGCAAATGGTGCCATGTAGTACACAGTATTTATGCTGTAGTAATCAAACCATATATTAACGATCAGTAACCTTGAAAGATCACCGATAGATTTTGAATGGAATGTATTTAAAAGATACAAGACCAGAGTACTTAGAAGCAAAAGTCACTTCTTAATCTTAAAGCTAATTTTGTCACATAAGACCATACGATCACGTGTCTTGTTCTCGCATAAAGCTTCACGAAATCTGTAATTTCCATGTTTGAAAGATCTAAATTGGACAAAACTAAGAAATATGATAACATAGAGACGAGGGGTATTGAATCTCTTAACAAAAATGGTTCCATTTACTTGATTTACCTTCACATTGTTTCTAAGGACTGATCACTAGCTAGCTGTTTATGTAACATGCCACAGTTTCCAAAATATACAAAACTATAAACTCAGATGTGATCAGATTAGAAAACTTTAAAATTAGTATAGTTAAGAAGTCTGTGTCATGGTGTTCAAATCAGACATTGTTCGAACTAAGGAAAATGTGAAGGGGTATTCAATAATTAGCTATTCTATCAATCAGAATGATGGACTCTCACAGCTATTAGAAAAGACTTTCAGGTCTCATTTTTAAAATCTAATTTGTAACTTTATCAGCGATGAAAACTGAATTTTTTTCCCACTTAACTTTGAACATTCATAAATGGCGATTTAGAGACTTCAATCTCATATTACACGACAAAAACTCACCAGAAAGAATCACGAGAAGATTATAAAGTGCATAGCGAGTGGAAGAAGCAAGAGTATTCATTGAAGGACCGTATAGTAATAAAGAATAAAGACACCACCTGTCAAACTTGTATCCGTGCAATAGCGACTCAGCAAGAATTGTCTTTGTCGAAGTGGCCAAGCACCCGAATAAGGCAGCACAAAACCCAAGCATATTGAAATTAAGCTCTGTGATGGAAGTTAGAAGAATTCCTCCAACAATGGGTACCAAAGAAGTCCAAATCCTCCAGTCAAAGTGTTTTGTCCAAACTAACCACTGTAAAATAACTATTGAACGAATCAAAGATTAGATAAAGTATTAAAAGATATCCTGTAGACTTCCAAATTCAATTTCCATGATATTACCAGGAAATAAACACTTATGATGAGAGCAAACCTGTAGTTGCAGGAGTGAAGGACTTTATTGTTTGCATAAAGGAGACTGGAATATAGCGTAGACTGACATTTCCCAACACTATGTTAATACAAAAGACAAACGACATGGGGAATATCCTTCTCCATCGATCTTCTGGATCAACGGATATTAGAGGTTTTAGCTTCAGGACTTTGATTACCAGGTAAGCTCCAATGGATGAACAAATGAAATGAATGCATGATACTGATAACGGAAATTTGAAATCCAATTTCTGGATGAGAAAGAAAAGAGAAGAAATGAGACTCGAGTAAAAAGCACGTCTACAAAACAACAAATGTAGAAAGACTATAGATTATAACACAAACAGGAGAAAATGGGGATAAATTATTATTATGCTTTTGATATTCCGGCAGTATGTAAGGGAATAAAATTAATGAAAATTCATAATCCAAACATCAGCAAAGACAAAAAATTCAAGTCCACTAAGACACCTTTTATGCCAAAATTGAGTTATATGTTTCAATCTTTGCCTGCTATCAAGAACATAAATAACCTACATAGGACAATTAAGACCAACAAAAGAATCGTATCCATCCAAATGCATTAGGTAATAAGATTTCAAAGTAACTTTACCATTTTCTAGGCTTAAGTTAGCATCTCAGAACAAGATTTCCAAAGGAACCAATGGTAACTTCATCGTAAAAACTAGCAGATACCTTAAAAATAATGAAATTTTCCATAAAAATGAGCAGGACCTTAACATTCAAAAGTTATCTAATTTTCAATATCCCAGTGAATTAAGAGTTCAATGAAGACACCTTATATTTTTCTATTGTTTACTTAAGTATTTATGCAAATAAAAACCAAATCACGCTTATTAGCCTAATGAAGCATTATTCGAGAAATTTTTGGAACCCCAATAAAACAATAACTTATGATGGTTGGAGATATGATGAGTTTTACGTCCAAAGGGAAGAATTCCACTGCTTGCCTGCATCAATAACCTAAGTGACCTTATACAGACAAGATGAATCAATGGCAAATGAATCCTAGAATTTAAGGTTTCCCAAGAAAAGCAAAAAAAAAAAAAAAAACCAACACAGCCATCTGCAAATCCATTCAAATCTAACAAAATAATTCTACAAAATAATCCAATGAATAGGATGAGAAGGAGACCAAAAGAATCATATGAACTTGTCACAAGCTAGGAACGAAAAAGGTAAAAATGCGTCACCACTAAGAAAAACCTCTAACTAAGCAGCTACGTAATTTTCAGAACATATCAGACTCAAAGCTTCCACAGCTAAATTTAAGCTAGATCCATTCCATCATCATACGAAGAAGAAAACAATATTAAAGTCTCGGCAAAAAAGAGAAAGCCAAGGAGTTTCTAGGCCAAGAAAAAATAAACGATCAAGAGAAACAATAAAACCCAAATAGGAGCGCAAAAGGTGAACTGGAAGAAAAGGTTGGTTGGAGAAAATCGCCGTACATTATGATATTGAGCAACGAAAGGGTAGAGAGATAATCCAACCTGGAATATCCATTTGTTCATGATAATCACAGTGACATTGAAACCCCACCACTGAACAATCGCAAGAAGGGATCTAACCACGCTCCACCGGAAAATCCGAGAGTCCTCCATGACCCTTCTTCAAAAAGTAGATCAGAAACCGACCCCAAATCACTAACTCACGCAAATGTTTCAGCAGTACCTCGATTGCAAAACCCAAACGCTCGATTAAACGAATGCAACGAAAAATACAGGCTCAGATAGCTTGTTAGGCTGAAAAAAAGGAGAATGAAAGAGCATATAAATGGATAAAACAGATCAACAGAGAGAAACAAGCTCTTTCACTCCCATCTACCTCTCCCTCTCGCTCTGTAAGCCAAACCCAAACGTCAGGGATTTTGGTTCTTCACACGCCATCGAGCTTCGTTATATTGGTTGATGTAGGTATAGACCCACACATCACGAACAGGCTCAATTCTGTGTGGGTTCCTGAAACGGTTCCCACCCCTGGTTTGGGGGAGAATCAACGATGGAGTTTCTGCTCAGAAAATCACAGCCATTCGATGAATTTACATTCTTCAGTCAGTCTGGATGGCCATTGACCGCCATTTCCCGAGCTGACTTTTAACGTATGAAACATTTCGGGCTTCTCCCATCATGACATCTGTCCTCACGCGTGTAACAATACATTTATTATCAAATTTGTCGGCATTGACTAAAATCTCTTGTTCTTTATTTCCAATTTCAAGATTCAAAATGTTTGATAGATAAGGTTAGTTAATTATCATAATAAACCTCGAAAAAGATTGAATTTTTAACAGATTTTGATAGTAAGATGATTGTAGCTAAAATTATTAACCGATGCAATTAAAAAATTAAGTATACTTTGAAAATTCTTTCTTAATTCAAACTCTAATTTTAATAATTATGTTTATTAGAGAGTAGCACTAGATTATGACCTTTTAAAGTCGATTAGGTTTACCATCTCATTCTAATATCTTAAAATATTAATTGACTTGTTATTAATTATTAATACAACAAAAGTAAAAAAATAATTATTTTTGATTGACTACATCATATGTATTTTAGTTTGACCAATTACTAATTTATACGTCTGAAAGTATTTTAAGATGATTAATATATTATTACTCTTAAATAATACGGTAGTGTTTGTTTTATGCTTCGTGTATGAATTTTGTATTCAATCTTACGTACTCTAGTTAAATTTGTACTACTTAGAAAACGAGATTATGCTAATGAACTATTACGTTTCGTTTTATGTTCGATGATCGAGGCCAAAATATTTAAACTTAGAGGTAAGAGAGGAAATATTTAGATGAGTGACGATATATCGTGGGAAGGTAAAGAGAATCCAATTTTAGTGCCCAACCTATATCATTAGGGGTAACGATCGCAGTGTTTGGATTGTCAAAATTGACTAGCTTATAAATAGGGTTATCCTTATTTCTTTGTCCTAAAAAAGGCAAAATCTCTCGACTCAGGGCCCCCACACCCCAGCCCGACAACATGTGAGTGAGTAAATCACGGTGACTTAGCAGACCAGAGATGAGAAGTCATATCTGTCGTCCACAAGGAGCAACCTCACATTAGATGATTAAACTCACACATTGCGACCATCAGACTTCAAACCTTGGCTATTTGTCTCAAATCTACCATTACTGGACCAATTAAATTACGCCTATGCGGGCAGGTTATTCTTATGTCTTAGTGTCTGGTAGAGTCTGTTTTGAATGGACTATAGCTCAGACCAAACAATAATATACTTATCCAAAGTTCAAACTAATTTATGATCAAAAGTTTATTGAGAACAATGGTCAAACTAATTTTTTATCAAAAGTTTATTGAGAATAATGTTCGAACTAATGATATAAGATGACGTGAACACGTAAAGGTAAGTAAATTGAACCAAAATTGTCAGTTTAATCTGATCTCAGTTTTAGTTTTTTGAAAATCGTATTATGGGTCCGTGTCAGTTTTTAGAAGTAAAAAATTGTGAAATTATAAACGGAATTGTGAATAAAAAAAGTTCTAAATCGAGTAAAACTCGACCCAAACTCTAATAAAATTCGATATAAATCATAAAATCAAATATAATAAAAAATATATTTGATTGTTATATTTTAATTTTTGTTGAAATATAAAATAAAACCGGAACGGAATCGAAACCGTTAGTTCCGTGCCGGTTCCAAAAATTTAGAACCTTAAATTTTGATTATGATTTTATTTTAAGATAAAACTTGATCGAATCGACTAGTGTCTACTCCTGAGAACACGTGTTCAAACTAACGAAAGTGGGCACCTTTCTCCATAGATGGGATGAAGTAGAGAAACAAGTAGCGAGTTAGGCTCCTCAATAATCGATCAAAAGCTACTCTAACATGAAAAACGTAGCGTTTCAAATGAGGAAGTTTGATTAAAGCATATAGAATTTGGTTAAAAGGTTCCTTTCTAATTTCTATCTTCTGTCTCCCTATTTTATTAGCATAAATGCTCACAACTACCCTATCCACCTCCCTCTCTAGGAGACAGGAGATGTAGAGAGAGAAAATGGTCATCTACTAGGGCTTCATAGCTCATTCGAATTTGGAAGAGACTCTTGCAAGTAATAGAGAGAGAGAGTTAAAATAGAGGCAAGAGAAAAAACACAAATGTCGGCTATTACTTTTTACATTTGAATTTGTGGGTAATGTTACTTTACGTTGTTCTACTCGAAACTCTAAAAGACTAAATATGAAGGAATTTGAAATTCGAAGTAATTTTGAAAATTCAAAACTTGACAAATTTATATTATTCAAAATTTGACAAATTTTTATTTCTTGGGTGGCTAAAAAAATTTGATCTTTTTCTGAGTTTGCCTCTGACATCAACGGTTTAATATGGCTGCCCCTCGTTGAGCTCGTTCGGGTTCAGAACGGGAACTACTCCAGACCATTTTTCATGGCCCGATTCGCCGTCACTCTATTCAAAATCGAAGCCTGGTTCTTATTTCTCGATTGCAAGAACAAAACAGACATGGAGAAGAGACAAAGATTGGTACGAGTTTGGTTTAGTGGTTGAGTTGTGGTAGAGTTGGTACAAAAGTCAAGGTTCTAAGTCGCGCATCGCAATGTGAGAGTTTAATCTTCAAATGTTGAAGTTAATCCTTGTGGTGTCAGATACGGGCCTCTTATCTCATGACTGTTTTGTTACTGTAATTTATCTCTTTATATGCTGTTGGGCAGGAGTGTAGAGACATGAAGTCGAGTTATTTAGTTTTTTTTTTTAGTATAAAGATCGGCCTTTTCAGATATACGAAGCGAATTCCAGTATTACCATTAGAATTCCAAGAACCAATCATTAAGAAGAAATCAAACCAGGCTTAAATTGTTAATGGCGGTAATGAAGTTTAGTGAGAGAAAGAAAGTTTTAAGAAAGTCATTAATGGAGGCACCCGATTCTGCTGCATGGGCGGGATCTCCGTTTCAAAATCGGCTTCCAGATTAGAAATCCCAAGCTGATTTTTCTTTTCGTGCAGAAAAGCTTTAAGAAAAGGTAGAATTTCTCTCTGGGGTCTACGATCTGGAGTTTCGCATTCTGTATGTCCCCATTCACATGCTTATCTTCTTTTTATAATCAAAAGCTGCAAAGTTGAAGAAGATGCAAGAGATAGAAACCCCATTGTCTACTACTTGCTTCAGTCTTCTGCAGACCCACTTACATTCCACCGATTTTCGCCCAATTAGCCTTTCGTTTTCCTTGTTTTCTGAAATTTCAAACCCAGTTCTTTGTTTTCTGCAAATCCTTTGTTTGTTATAGTTTTGGAATCTCTTCTGCTGCTTTCGTCTTCAGTCAAAGGTACCTGATCCGGGTTTTCTTCCTCTATTTTTTCTTTCTTTTGTTCCTGGAGGAATAGTTTATTCTCCGATATTGACTTAATTGATACTTAACGAGAAGAGTTCAAGATGAGATTTGACGGGTCACTGTCCCGTTTGAGATCTTGTCTTATTTGCTTCATTTCTCGACACCAGTCGCTGCTTCATCAGTTGCATTTGTTCTCTCTTTACAGAATGCAAATTTTTCATTCAATATCTTGATGAGTTGAGATTCATTTTTAGATTAGAGTCCCGGGTTTGAGTTCTAAACCTTTCATCTACTGAATGCAGATGATTTCTGGGAGCTGAAGCTCTTCATGAACCCTCCGCTATAATGTTTTTTTTAAATGGAGGAGTGGTTTCTTGGGTGAATTTGAAGCAAAGGTGAGAAAAGGATAAGCTAAGGCATCTTTTTTATCAAAAGCTATTGCTGTTGAGACGTTGTCAGTTTCTTTTCAATTGAAACAGGGTTGTTTGGCCTTAAGATTTGGATTTATTTATCCATTCTTTTGCTTCTTTCTTGACAAACATAATGTAATTCGGGACATGTTTGTATAGTTATTTTGTCTCAAAACTGTTCTTGATCGTTCTATTATCCGTAGGTTTTGTGATTAAAACCCGTTCTCTGAGAGGAAATTACCAAGTAGAAGCTACCAAAAACTTAAAGTGTGTTGCTGCAATGTCCACTAATTCTGAGAGAGATTTTGATGATCAGGTACGAAAGCTGTCCGAGTTCAGTTGATTTCAATCTTCGAATTCGTATCTTTGCGCATAGAAAGTCCTTGTATATTTAGCTTGGTGTTGATCATCTAGTGATGAAAAATTAGAAATCAATGAGTTCATTCAGAGTAATAGCTGAATTTAACATTTTGATGAAGGAGAGGTTGTATTAAGGTAAGTTGTAGTATTTTTGAAATTTTACTGTTTGATTGGTGTGGAGAAAAATCTATAGGAACGTATAAAACTCAAAGGGTGCTATTCAACATGACTCGATCTTCATTTTCATAAATTAGATTCTACTCTACCATCTATGGTTTAATAGTTTTTGGTGCTTATGATTCAGGAGACATTCAATGACTCTCCTAGTGGCAAAGCATTATCAGCTGAAATAATGTCAAACGATTTAACCATTAAGGAGGGTGTTGATGGAGATCTGGCTGCAGAAGAAGATTTGAACAATAATGTACAAAGTCTCTCAGAAAAGTTATCATCCGCTCTTATGAATGTTCGCGTGAAAGAAGATTTGGTAGAGCAACACTCCAGAGTTGCTGAAGAAGCTATTGCAGGTAACTTTGAACAGATTTTCGTTCTTATCTCTAGTTTTGAATAATGAAATTAATGGAAAATATGGAAGAACATTACTCACTTATACAAGAAACATATTTTACCTGTCAGTTTAACTGGATTATACGAATATTAGCAAATAGATTGTTTAAGAGTAGACTTACATTTATTTTCTTAGCATATTTTTTTATTGTACACGTTGATGTTCAGTCTGTGATTGATCTAGTTAAAGTACATTAGTATTACAATTAAAATGCATCGACCCTCGAAACACATAAAAATCACAACTTGGCACGTCAGCATATATATTAAAAAAGTATGTTAAGAAAATATACATAACATTATTCATTGTTTAAATTATGCAAAAGATAACGATATCGGAATTGTGGTCAATTATCGCAAATGCATATTTTGAGAACTAAATTTTCTTTTAAACTGTGGATAGGCTGGGAAAAGGCAGAAAATGAAGTGATAGTCTTAAAACAACAACTAGGGTCTGCAATTAAGCAAAAGTCAGCATTGAAAGATCAGGTGAACCATCTTGATGCTGCCCTGAAGGAGTGTGTAAGACAACTAAGGCAAACTAGAGATGAACAAGTGCAGAAAATCCAGGAAGCAGTGAAAGATAAAATCAATGACTTTGAATCTGCAAAACTGGATCTCGAGCAGCAACTTCTCGAGATTCAAAACAAAGCAAAAGCTGCAAATAAAAAATCTGCTCATAATAGTCTTGAACTTTCCAACAAGATTGAATACTTGGAAAAAGAGAATTCAGCCCTCAAGCGAGAGCTTTATGAGCAGTCCGAGGAGCTTGAAATTCGCACGATTGAGAGAGATTTAAGCACACAAGCAGCTGAAACTGCTAGCAAGCAGAATCTAGAAAGCTTAAAGAAGGCTGGAAGACTCGAGGTTGAATGCAGAAGACTAAAAGCCAGAGGCACTCCGCCTTCCTCCACTTGCGTAGAATCTCTCACTGATAGTCAATCAGACGGTGGAGAGCGTTTGACTGCTGTGGATATCGACACTCAGAAGATCCAATTTAAGAATGAAAAGGGTACTTTCAGTAATCTACCTTCTTCCATTGAAATATCTCTCATGGACGATTTTCTCGAGATGGAACGGCTAGCTGGCATGCCTGATTCTGAAACTGGAGATGTTTGTACCGGATCAGAAGCCATTAATGAAGCCATGGCCAGAGAAAGTTCCTTGAGAGGTGAAATTGAGACGCTGATGTCGCAGACGCTGGAAATGGAAGAGAAGGTAGAGAAGATGGAAGATTTGACTGTTGAACTGGAAGAGAAGTTGGCCAGGATGAAAGAAGAGAAAGACGAACTCGAACAGAAATTGGAAAAGATTAGAGGAGAGAAGGACGAACTCGAAAACAGGTTAGAAGAGATGAAAGAGGAGAACCATGAGCTGGAAGAGAAACTCAAGAAAGTAAAGACAGAAAAGGCAGATATGGAGATTTCCCTGGACAAAAGTAAAGACAGCATTAAGAAATCAGAGCTTGAGCTGAAGGAAGCAGAGAGAAAGATGGAAGAGCTGCAGAAGGAGCTAGTTATTGCAAATGAATCTAAACAAAGTATGGAAGCTCTTCTAGAAAGCGTGGAAGCCGAGTCTCAAACACTGTCGGAGAAGTTCATCTCGCTGGAACATGAAGTCGAAAAGGAGAGAATTTTTTCAGAGGAAATGAAAACCCAGTGCCATGAATTAGAGGAAGAACTGAACAGGATGAAAGAAGATAAAATCAGGGAAATGAAAAGTAAAGAGCCCAAGATAAAACAGGTACACATTCTCACTCACTTTACTACACAGTTTGATTCTGAAGCATATTTATCATGGGATTGCTTGAGAGCTTACATAACATTGCAGGAGGACTTGGCTGCGGCTGCTGGCAAACTAGCCGAGTGTCAAAAGACGATAGCGTCCCTCGGTAATCAACTCAAATCTCTCGCTACAATAGACGACTTTCTAACCGAGACATCGTCGGTAGCTAAACTCTCTGAAGGTATAAGCCAACGGCACCAACCGGCAAATGGATCGTTTTCGCCGAAAAGAGAGGATTACTCGGAAATTGTTGATGTTACTCCAAATAGTAAGAGTGAAGATGACTCTCCTCCTTCACCGACATCTTCCTCGGCTTCTGCAGTTTTATTGTCGGGTCATGTTAGTCTGGAGAAAAACAGAAACGGGTTTGCCAAGTTTTTCTCGAGGACTAAGAGTGGAATAAGACTGGAGATTTAGAATGTAGTAGGCCACAAATCTTTGACTCAATGAAACAGTTTTATTCGAGATTTCCGATGAAGCTTGTGTTATTTGTTGGCAGTCTTTCTTCTTCTTATCAGAAATTAAATCATGACATTTGGATTAAAATAATAAAAAAGAAATGGGGTGAGAGAGGCTCGAACTCTCGACCTCAGGATCACTCAGAAGCTATGAGACCTACGCGCTAGCCAACTGCGCCACCACCCCTTTGAAATCAAACTAAAAACTTGGTTATTTAGAGGTAACTCACAGTACCAATGTGGCCGAGAAGAAACTTCCGGCCTTGTTATCTGCTCCGGCACTTCTTCCAGCCATTCCCTCTCCTCCCTCGACGCCCACCTCAAATTCTCGACGCTTCTAGTCGAATGTAGAGAGAGAGAGAGAGAGAGAGAGAGAGAAAACACTTCTTGCTGGTTTAGGATAGGTAACAAGGCAGTGGGTTTTGCCGATTTCATAATGATCCAAGTCACCCAACAGAATCCGATTAATAAATAGTTCCTTATATACATATGATATTTTTGTATTAAAATGTAAACTTGAAATAAAGTATAAGATGGTTGATGTTGTTTAGGTTTTTACAGATAGGTAGATATCCTAATGTATATGAGTCTACCGCTATTTTGGTACCAATTAACCTAATGAAGAATTCAACGATTCGATCACCAGAATAAATCCAAAAGACGAAGGAGGGAGAAACTGTATCTGTGAGTATCAGGAACATGAAGATCAACTTTGCTGTAGATTCAAAACACAAACAGAGCTAGTAGCGTACATACTGAAACATTTCACAGAGCAGAGCCGCAGAAAGGGCAGAAGCTGAAATCAGACTCAACGGCCCGATCACAATACCGGCACCGGAGAACCGCTGATTCAGCCAAAGACGGAATCACAGTACCGGAACCAGGAGGAGGCTGGGAATAGGACTGAGGAAAGAAGAGTTTGCAATCGTGACAGTACATGACGGGCTCTTTCCCAGGCCAGCGCCAAACAGGAACAAAGAAGAGCCTCAAAACCTTGTCGTAATCCACCAGATCGGCATTGGAACCGCAACTGATGCAGCGTCCGGCGTTTGCTTTGAGAACCTGACGAAGTTGCTGCCCCAATCCTCCGACGAAGAAGAAGAACATCTTTCGCCTCGCTCTCTATTCAGAACCTGATTCTAGCGTCTTCTGATTGCTGCTCTAATAATAACAAATTGCAATATATTTTCCTTTTTTACATTCCCAATTCAATTTAATTCTATTAACTTAAATTAAAAATGAATATTTATTTTAATTTTTAATGAAGAATGAGACAAATGTAGGCTAAGAATGCAAGAACAAACCCAAGGAGGAAATAGAAAATCTCTTGAGAACAAGAACTACTCAATAATATAAACAACATAAGAAGAAAGAACATCTCACAATCATATTTTACAGTAGGATGCTGCTTCATGACTTTAGGTTACTTATACACAGCCTCTTGCCTGGAAAAAAGAAGCGCAGTTTGCTCGATTTTGAAGATTAACCGGGTACAAAGTAATCCATCTCCTCGACCGGAAGATTAAGCTCCGATGGTTCAACCTGGACCATTGACACCAAACATAGACCATCAAACAAGGAAAGCGGAGTAACAAAAATAATGGGCGTTCATCCATCCATGTTTCCAGGAAAGATTTCAAGTTCAAAAGATATATTTCAAATCCATAGCAAGTGAAGATGAAGAACATCCAAATAATAAAGTCAACTAGTAATGATTTTAAAGAGATGATTTCGAACATATATCATTTGAGAAGAAATAAGGAGCCATTGCTTCCATGAGTAGAGAGAGTGATGAACGTGTATATACCTCTTCAAAGGGAACAAAGATAAAAGGCGTGTGACCTTTCTTGTGTGAAATTGCAGGCACATCAGGATTATGGGTTTCCTCGTCATCTCATCCTTCGACTATTCCGAGAATGTCTTCATCAGGACCCATGATTTCCGAATCATTCATCCCACTTGTCACAAGAGACAGAAGATCCATCCTATTATTGGCACCTCTACTAGTTCCTCTTACCCTATTACAAACACGATAAGGATATGAAACTTCAGGTCACTCACTCCAAAAACTAATAAACAACCTCCAATCCAAAAAAAAATGATATTTATTAAATAAATAATGTGTAGGCCATATTTTGGTTTTACACGTCCATATTTCAACTGAACCGTAAGAAAATGATGAGTCATAAATTTGAATTATTTTAATCTATTTCTAACCGACCCCCTATGTCATATTAGTGCTGGCAATCGAGCCGGCTCGAGCGAAAAAGGCCAGCTCGTCGAGCCTGACAAGCCAAACGAGCCGAGCCTTTCGAGCCTGTCGAGCCTATTCGAGCCGGCTCTGTTGAGCTTTTTTAAAAAAAATTTGGCTCGAATATTGAAGTTGTATAACTTATTCGATATTATGTAATGACCAATTTATGCATATTGTTTTCTTCAAGCCAAAAAAAAATTTGCATGATAACATTTGTATGTA
>QAOC01035303.1:859669-916025 GCA_003255005.1 Begonia fuchsioides | reverse complement strand
ATTAACTACTAAAAGAAAAAATAAATAAAATGGGTATCACGTTTGTTTTTGTGGAAAATACCATGTATGAGAGGTTAAAAAAATTCTGTAAGTAAAAGTGACTATTCTGATTTAATGATTTCTATTGCTAGACATAAATCTCACCATCAGAGCGAATCCTCGGTCTCAAAAGCCACATCTTTTTCCATGATCCCCCATACTTTGATTGCAAAACTTGTAGTTTTCAACTACTCCAGATACCTGAGCGAAGAGAAATTCGATTTAATGGATCAATGCCACCAAAAAATGACCAAATATTCATTATACAACATCAACTCTGCATTTACCAGCCAAGCCTTCAAACAAGCTCTGCACCAAAACTCAGGATTCAGATGATGTATTTCCATTTTCGACAAACACAGGATGCCCTTGCCAAGTCGTATGGAGTGTGTAGAGCAAATACCTGTGGATAAAATATGGCAAGACCATTACATATTTAATGTTGAAAAGTACACACAACAAAATTCTATTGGAGGATTTTTTTAAGTCACATGAAGAGGAAAAACAACTGCATATTAACATAAAAATAGCTATTTCAGATGATGCCAACCATGGTTCAATGCGATTAAAAAATGGAAAACAGTAAATAAAAAGGTCATAATTTAACAATAAAATTATAAAATAGAATAAATTAAACTGCATCCACCATGGCACTATCTTTAAGCATAGATAAAGTAACCAAAATAGTACAAGAAGCAAAATGGTTATAGTTAACGACTTTTTTTTGCAATTAGAAGGTAAAACAAGAACATGAATGATAGGAAGAAACTTGAAAAAATCTCAAGGGTAGAAAAATCAAATTTTCATTGCCATAGCATAATGGAGTGAACTATAATTTTCATGGTCCATTTAACAAGGAGTATGATGTTTATTCCAATAACATAAAAACAGAATGAGCGTGAGGAAGAAACCTAAATGTTGCATTTTACTTGATCAAAATCCAACAAAACTAATCCACGATCTCACCAATCACCAACACTTGAAAAAACAGAAAATGGTATAAAGAGTACAAACTTTGCAAAAGTATGAGTGTTTTTAGCCATTTTCTGTAAAATAATACCTCAATTAGCATCTCCTCAGGCAAAGTGCGATGTATTAGTGCAGGATCAACACATGGCTTCCGGCTAGCACTTCCAATTGGTGCAATAGGCCTTACATTTATCCCATTAAGATCTGAAACACAATAACTGAAAACACTAAAATCGTAGCAACAGATAAGGCAAAAGGTTAAGAACTATATCTCAATTTTCCATAAAAAGTAAATCGCAAGCCAAAGGGAAATTAGCATTCTTTCAGGAACAAAGAATAAAGCAAAAGAGTTTACACGTCTCAGGGGAGAAACATTAATATTCATAGTTTAATGAAATTTTGAAACAATAACCAGAAGAAAAATAACCATTTTCAATCAACTAAACAACATAAAATCATAATAAAATAAAAAGTAAAAAAATATAGAAAATAACAAATTATTCAACACACCCTAAGAAGGAAAAAGGATTACCAAGCCACGGTCTTTTGGTGATGAAGTTCTGAACAGTTTTCAACTGCAATTCAGATTCAAGTTGAGCCATAACTGTCGACCCAAGGTCTGCAAGAACAACGACCATAAACCTGAAATTAGATGACAGAGAATAGCAATTACAGATAAAAGCATCCACAAGGCTCCTTCAGATCTCCTATATAGAATATTCTACAAACATGATGCAAATGAAAGATGATCCAAGTTTTCAACATTAAAAAAAGGACACCTAACGTGTAGTCCCTCCAATCCTAGCACAATTGAACTGTCAACAGATACAAATGTTTAAAAATTCAGACGTTTATCATTTCAAGCGAAGAAACTGACCAAAAAATGATAAATCCGCATGAGTACCTCCATCTAAAATTTACGATAAACCGAAACCGGGAAAATCATACCGAAAAACAAAAAAGAAATAAGAAGAAACGAGGAATAGTGAGGAAGACGTCATTTACCGTATGAAACCAGGGAAGAGCTTCCGAGCCAATCGAATATAAAAGAAGTTCATCGCTTCGACGACGTACCTGAGGCCATGAAGTCGCAAGAATCAGAGGTAGCCCACTAGCCCTCTCAGTTTCAATGAAAATCAAGCTCTGGTTGCGCAGATGAAGCATAAACTCAATACAGATGATAATAATCTGGAAAGACAATTATATCCTTTTCTTCCAAAGATCAGATTGAATCTCTTTTGTATTGTATTTGTCTCGAGTTACTTCATAATTAATTATTTGTCCTTATTGTCATATATTTTAATATATTTTTGTGTAATTATATTAATTTAAATATATTTAATAAATAAAAATAAAAATAATTATTTATTAATTGAATTGATATAATCACACAGTGATACGTCAAAAAATATGATAAGAGAGTAATTTTATAATTATTTATTTTTTTGTAGTATAATATACATCTTCGGATGAGAGTTTAGCTACTGGCGATTTATTATTTCAATTAATTAAAATTACATAAATTAAAGGCGTCACAACATTAGTTAATATTAAGATTATAAACGGATGACTTATTTAGATCATTTGTAATAGATCATATCAAGTGCACCGATTGACGAACATCGAATGTAAAGCTAAAATAATCTAACACGTCGACGAGTTTCAAGAGTCTGCGCCATTGCACACGTTAAATTCAAAGCTACAAACTTATTAAATGGAGATCAAAATTTGAAATAGAGGCAATGTTGTGAGGCAGAGAAAAATAATCCATCCTGCATAAAACAGGAGAAATTAAGTGTCATATAGTAATAGTATACGAAGATTTAAGAGTAGTTAGTAGACAAGCGTTACCAAAGTTTAGAGCTCGTCCTTGACGTCCGATTCGATCTGTTCTTCTTTTGTGATCGAATCTTCCTCAGGAACTACATCGCGATTCTTTTCGATGAAATCGACGATAGCCTTCTTGGTTCTCGCCCCATCATAGCCGGACAGTTTTCCGGTTGCTGACACAAAGTACATCGTCGGGAAGCCCTTAACATCGAACGTCGCCGTCGGAAAGTCGTTGGCAGTCGCGTCCTGAAAGCAAAATTTACGGTCCTTAAAAACAAGGATCTTTTAGAAGTTCAGTAGTGGAGTTAAATCTTACGAGCTTGGCTATCATGACATTGGGATCTGCTTTGTATGAGATAGCAACTTCCTCCAAAATGGGAGCTAAAGTTTTGCAGTGTTGGCACCAGGGTGCGTAGAATTCGATAAGAACTGCGCGTCGGAAACATCGAATTCATCGTCAGAAATTCATGCTCGAACACTAAATCATACCCAGAAAAGAGGAGGTTCGATCTGGACAAACCATTCTTTCGAGAGTTGAAAACCATGTCCTGGATGCTGTCATGAACAACCACTTTCACAGGCTCATCGTTTTGCTCGGGGATCGGCTCTGATTTCTTGAATGGCGACACACTTCCAGCCTGCATTGATCAGATTCAAGTTCAATCAAACTGTTCTTCCTGCAGAAGACGACGAAAGCTAGAGAGACGTGACCTTGTATTCTTTAAGCCAAGCAGCAATCTGGGTAGGATCTACGTTTGGTTTCAGATAATTTTGTTCGGCGAGGCTCTCGATGATAATTGCAGGCACTTGATCATCTTTGATTCCAAAATACTGAAAAATTCTAAGTTGGGTTCGTGAGAAAAATAGTTTTTCGAAGAATCGAAGAAAGATTCACGAGATGGAAAAATGGACAACCTTTAATGCTTCTTCACTGGCCTTGAGATCCCCAGCCAGAAAGCCTATGTCCTTCCCTCTGTATTGCTCGGCAATTTCGCGATAAATGGATTCAAACGACTGCGCATCCTCGCCGCTGAAGTTATAAAACAGCATCACCTATCACGCGAAAAAGAAAGCTTTTAATCCGAAGTTTTCCATAGAATTCGATCTGGGATTCGAGAAACGATTTCCTACTCTTTCGATCTGACGATCAAAGAAATTTGCAACAAAATTTTCACTGGTTGCTTCGTTGTCGAAAATAGTGATGAGCGGAACACTAGATTCTTCAACGAACTTGATCATGGCATCCACGTCGAAATCCTGAATGTTCATATATTGATCAAGATGAAGTTAAATTTAATCAACAAAATTGCAAGTGGGTTACAGAAAATACTGGCAATACCTCAGAATCGACGAAGAGTTCATCAAATGACTTCAACAGCCTAACTAGAGGACCTGCGACAGATTTTTCTCCACTCGGGAGAAATTTGGCATCCAAAGTATGTCCAAAATCGTAGTCAGATCGCAGCTTTTCGGCCAGAATCGTATAGTTCGCGAACTCCTCGCCAGAAAATTGAGGGAAAACGGCAACCTGAAGCAAATGGAGAACGATTAAAGAAGCTAATTCTATCAAAATAACTTGTAAAAATAAGCAGATTCTACGTACAATCACAATCTTCTTGTCACCGATAAGATTAGTAGCGTCTTCTGTAGATTTGAGCTCAGACGAAGCGGGTCCGATTTGTCTCTTCAAATACTGAACAATTCGATGAGAGTCACGAGGGCCGTTATAGTCTTGTACGTTCTTGCCGCCATTTCTAAGAATTTTAATGGTGGGGTAGCCCTGGATTTGAAATTCCTTAACTATCTCTTTGTTTGCTTCATCATTGGCATCCACTTTCGCTAAAACTATTGGAGGATCGTGGCTGCTCAAGACAGATGCTGCAGTTTCATACTGCCAAGAAAAATTAAGAACAAAAAACTAAGCGACGATGGTCAAGTAGGGTTAAATAAATCAAAGAGGAGAAAAAAGCAAGTAGTTGTACCTCTGGTTCGAGGGTCTTGCAGTGTCCACACCTACAGGAAACGAAGAATAAAGGCTTAAAAAAAGCAAAATTATGAATGATTGTAATCTCCTTCTCGAAGATTTCCGTTCTTTTCTGTATGATTGTTCAGACAATCAGGAAAAAAACAACCAATTTTACCTTCAACGCTGGAACAGATTGGGGAATCAGCAGTCGAAAAGATCGATATTTAAACTATTTACAAATGAAAAAAAAAAACTCGTACCATGGGGCGTAGAACTCGACGACGATGAAATCGTGCTTGCTAACGGTATCGGAGAAGTTAGAGTGGTCCAAAGTGAGCACAAACTTCTGAGACGCAGACTCTTGGGCGACAATGGCGGTCAAAGACGAAGCGACGAGAGAAGAAATAACCAGAAGGCATAGGAAGGAAAACTGGGACGCCATTGCCGAAATCCGAAGGTTTTGCCGAGAGCGTTTGGATTGATTTCCCGGTGGGGTTTTAAGGCGAAGTAGCGTCGGAGCTCGATATGGTAGAAGCGAAACGCCATGCTTTTTCCTTTTTCTCCTTTCGTTCTATCCACGTGGCGATATGTTACTGGTTTATACGACATTGCATGCATGCAAGTAAAGTGGTCAGCGTAAAAATATTTTTATTTTATTAATTTATTTATTTTTTAGTATAATGCTTTTTGGTATCTTGGCTGAATCTAGTAAATGAATCAAAAAAAGAAATTAATATCAGAATTGGAAAATATATCCTCGGTAGCAAAAACTTAATCACCAAACATTTCCCTTTTTAAGTCACATTTCCAAATTTAGCAAACATAATATTTTTCTTGATTATTACTTCTTTTTACCATAAAAAGTATGAGCGTGAAATTTGGAATTACCGATTTTAATGCAGTTTTTGTTTTTATTTAAAAAAAAACTATGATTTATAGGCCGTTTCTGGTTAGGTGTAAAATTTGTGAAACCAGAACCATGACCGTTAATAAAAAATATTTAAAAAATCAAGCAAATTTTGGCTCAATTTTTAATAAAATCTGATATAAATTCTAAAACTGATTATAAACATGTCTAATTACTTAAAATTCGACTTAAATATAATAAAATTAGGTTAAAACTCGAACCGTACCAGAACCAACATTCTGATGCCGGTTGCAATAAACTCATAACTGTGAGTTTCAATTTTATTTTTATTTGAAAATAAAATGAGGTCGAATTGGCTCGTGTTAATCCCTCTAATAAACTAAATGGGGAAAGCACAATATACATTTCATATTTATGACTAACCTTAAGCTAAAATAGAATCCTAGTCCCGAGAAAATATTTTTCAATTAATTTATAGTATAATTAATGACTATTTTAAAATAAATTAAAGTATAAAATTAGAACGGAATCCTATTATTAGTCTAAAGTAAATTAAAATAATTACGTATTAATATTAATATGGGGCCGTATTAAATCAAATAAAAGATAATTGTTAAGTACATAAAATATAATTAGAAGCAAAAACATATATATTTTAAAACTATAACTGTAATTTGACAAAATATTCTTTTATATATGAAAATAAGATTCAAGATTATATACTTATATTGATAAATTATAATAATCGAAATAAACCATTAATTATACTAATTAATCGTTAAACCATGCATGCAACCACATAGGCTCACAGACAATCACCATTAAAGATTCTCAAGTATATAGTCGAAATGAATAACCATCGAGCAATGTAATTAATAATTCGATTGGCTAGACTGATCCGGACATCAGCCAAATGACATCGAACTCGAATGCAGATTCTCAAACACCACGCTTAGATTCTGAGACCTGCAGCAAACAATGAGAGGCGACAGAAGGTAAGCATATGTGCTGTCTATTTTGAGCTTCAATAAGAAAGTCCTGCTTCCAATTGTCCATACTTCCCTGTTAAGCCATTAAGTGGAAAATTTGAGTCTACAACTAAGAACCATCTAAAGCGTCAGCTTGAGTTGGGGTCTTGTTGGCAGGGCTGAAATGGTATGGTAGAAGAGCCTTTTGTGGAGGCAAATCAGCTACGAAAAGTAGAGTTTGAGCCCAGCCTGCGTATTTTCCATATTTCCTCACAAATGCCTCGGCCACTCGAGTGCAGAGCTTCGGGGTCAATCGAGCACCTGCAAGCTCAGGCAAAAGATGCCTAGTTGCAATCTTAGCCATACCCAACAAGACAATGTAAATCCATTTGGCGAATTCAAATCCATGCTTATTCAAATCTTTTTAAAGTGATTAGCTTTGGCCAAGCTTTTCAATCCATAATAGACTACCTGCCACACATGTGTATCCACGGGAATTGCATGATGTTGATCTAGCGAAAAGAGAGCGATGCAGGCTGCTACTTTTGGACCAACGCCTGGCAGAGTGGAGAGGGCACCGATAGCCGATTCAAGATCCGTCTCACGGTGCGATAGAAGCCATTCAGCCCCTCCACTTGGTTTTGATTCCAGCTCACGGAGCGTGTTTACTATATATTTAGCCCTGCACATTGAAACCAGAACAAAATATGACGAGATTTTTACTTCTCCATGACAATGCAAGCGAAACAACACATCGTAGTCTACCATTTTAGAAAAAGAAAACAGTGAAATACTTCAAACAATAACCAGAAAATAGAAGGAAAAGCAGTTCATCGAGGAATTAAGGAGATAATTAGCAACCTGTAACCAAATCCAGCATCTCTAAGCTCATCTTCTGACACCATTGACAATCGCTCCAAAGAAGGGAATTGGTGGAACTCAAAACCTTCAACGTTCCCCAAATAATGCCCCAGAGACGAAATATAATCCACCATCTTCGTAATTCTCCCAATATTGTTGTTAGAAGAACACAAAAATTGAATCAAGCACTCGAACGGATCTTGCCTCAGCACACGAGCGCCGCCCAAATGTTGAGCCAGTTCTGCAAACCTCGAATCAGAAGCCGAAAAGACTTCCCACAACTCACGCAGAGAAATGCCCACGTTAAGAAAATCCAGCAAAGCCAACCTAGTCTCATTATCGTCAGAATGAGGGGACAAAGAAGAGTGAGAACAGTATGAAATGTCGCCGTTTTGAAGTTGCTTGAGGGAGACAAGATGAGAGCCAACTACGCCGGTGTACTGATGAGAACCGGTCTGCCTCCACCTGAAGGTTTGACCAGTAGGAAACGTGAGGGGTAAGGAGAGCTCGGACTTGTCCAGGTTTAGGGAGATCCATTCGGAAGGGTTCGATTGGTTCGTTGATTCTCTGAAGGTGAGTGAGGATCTCAGCTTTTTGGAGGAACGAGAAAGGGATATAGTTTTGGCCTGTGAACGGATGATCGGAGAAGCCGGCGGGGTCGATGGCACGACTTTGGAGGGTGGTGGTAGGGCGGGGGCGGGGCTTCTCCGTTTCGCCATTAGAAAGGGTCGAAATGAGAGCATGAAATCGTGGTCGTTAGCTCAGCGATCAGCCACAGACGGCCGGAGCCCATGGCTGGGAAGGAAAGCCCTTTTGTAATGGGCTGATTCATTCATAATTAAATTTAATTATTTGAATTTTTTTTTTGAATTAATTTAATTAAGCAAATATTATCAGATAATTTCACATTTTTATCATACATTTAAAATAATAAAAGAGATTAATTAATTTTTTTAATATTTATACAATTTACTATAAAGTATCTAGTTGAAAAGCTTTAGATTTTTTCCGCATACTAGTTGAAATTTTTCGTCTTTTGCATGATGTTGATTTAGCAAAACGTGAGGGGTAAAAATGTTGTGACAGTCTGTATCGAACGTTTGAAATAAAGTGAGTGAATCCAAAGGGGGGTAAATGTGTCAGTATCAAACATTCGAGAAGCCCAAAATAGATTTTTTAAAACTTATGACCAAATCAAGCTATTTACTCAAAACTCGTACAAAAATTAGGATGTTACCCTAAGATAAATATCAAATTAGTATGATATTATTACGATAAATACATTATACTTTAAAAGTCATCAATCTACAATTTGCAATGAACACTGTTATAAAAATTTTTACGTAAGATGTCAGTCAATTTAGTTAATTTTTCAAAAAATAAAAAAGATGTAATAAAAATTTAAATTTTTATTTAACTCATTTAAATTAGAAATTAATTTTTTTATAATTTATAATTCTTAAACTCTTGTTACCATTTATTAATGTAATACTAATTAAATAAACGAATATTGTTAAAATATAATGAGAAAATTTTTATTATAATTGTGTTAAAGTATTTGTTGTAATTATTTTTATAATATAAATTATAAAATATAATAGAGAATTTTTTGCGCTTGAATTCAAAATATCACTTACTCAGCTGACAAACTTAGAAGGAAAGCCAATGACACGTGGCGAATTTTTGTTTGTTTACTTGAGAAAGAGAGAAAGGTCATTTGACGAGAAAGTGGGCCCCTTTTATACCGCGCCTAACGGTGCTTTCTTGAAATCAACGGTCTCGATCTTCTTCGATTCAAATCGCGAGATTCCCCGCCTTAACTGCGCGATTACTGCAATCGTTAAAGATACGCCTCGCTCTGATTTCTCGGTCTCGAACAAGAAGAAACAAATAGCGAGAGAGTTTCTTGGAGCCAACTCTCAACTGGTTTTGGTCCGAAATGTCGACCCAGAATCGCCGTTCGTCGTTTTCTTCCTCCACGTCGTCTTCACTGGCGAAGAGGCAAGCGTCGTCGGAGAATATGGGGAAGCCGGCTGGGGTTCCGACTCATCTCGCCAAGAAGCGGGCGCCGCTCGGAAACATCACCAATTTGAAGGGTGCTCCTCAAAATGCGTCGAGAATCTCGGTTGCTTCTTCTGCTATGGTATTTCTCCATTAGAGGTGCATCTTTTTTTTTTTCTTTTCCAGAAGTAAGGGTTGGTTTCACTCACATTGCCCACAAAATGTAGCGAAAACAAGAAAGATTGTTCTCTGAGATGATCTTCCCTAATTTAGCAAATTTTAAGGGCTGAAGAAGAAGGAAAGTTGACAAGAAATCTTAATTTTCATTAGTATAAGATTGCAGGAAATATAATGCTTCCTTTTTTTCCTACTTGAACAAACACATACATTGTTTAATCATAATTGATATTTTTCTTGTAAGCAGAACGTCGGGAACTGTATTTTATTGGGTGGTGCAATGCTCATATAAAAGACAAAAAAAAACATCTTTTTTTATAATCTGACTAGAAAACAACCAGTTGGCTTTTTCCCAAAATTGTGGAATTATAGATCGTATGCAATAGAATTGTAGGCCTAAAGCAATATGATTACATTAATTTGTGATGATCATTAGCAAATAACGTATATTCAATCGAGCTTCTTCTTTGTAGGCACCATATGCCACAAAAAATTCCAAGGGTAAAAAATGTTCCCCTGCAAGAAATGGAAAAACACCGTTAGAAGGAAGTCAGCTGCCTGCGATAGTTAATATGAAATCTACTTCAACATCTCTCAAATCTACAACATTCCCGAAATGTGAAATGATCATCTCTTCCTTAGCAGTGATCCCACCTCCTAACAGCACAGAAGTTTCTCCAAGTAAATCGGATGGAAGTTCAGTTTCTTTGGATGAGACAATGTCTACTTCTGATTCCTTTAAGAGTCCTGAAGTTGAATACTTAGACAACAATAATGTACCCACTGTTGACACGATTGACAGGGAAACATTAAGCAATCTCTACATTGCAGACACAACAGGTCTGTTTTTTGGTAAAAACAAGTTTCTTTATTGCTCATTTTTTACCATTGATAGTAATTATTGTGGACGTTGTTACGCGCAGATGGGAATCTTCGCCATACAGATGTGCTATTTGACCTTCAGAGAGACGATAAATTTGTGGATATTGATAATAACTATGAAGATCCACAGATGTGTTCTTCCATTGCTTGTGATATTTACAAGCATTTGCGAGAAGCAGAGGTTTGACTTCATTTCTGTAATGCAACCTTGTTCTTACAATTAAAAGGTTAATTGAGTGCGTAGAATTTTTGTCTCTCATAGTCACTTAGAATTTTCCACACGATCGGTTAGAAAATACTTGTAAGATAAAAAATGTTCAGACAAAAACAGTAACCAACGAAGAAACACTTGCAGCATATGTTACTTTCAACTTGTATGCAGAAAAAATTGAAGATGTTTACTAAACATCTGCAAATATACTTTCTTTTTCTATGTTGATTTCATTTGTTATGTTTTTTTAGATCCAAGTTCTATATATTATGTGCTTTCCAGGCAAAGAAAAGGCCCTCCACTGATTTCATGGAGAGGATTCAGAAGGACATAAGTGTTGACATGCGTGCCATTTTAATCGATTGGCTTGTGGAGGTAGCTGAAGAATACAAACTAATCCCCGATACACTCTATTTGACTGTAAATTACATTGATAGATATCTATCTGGCAATGCAATGGACAGACAAAGGTTACAGCTGCTTGGCGTTGCCTCCATGATGATTGCTTCGTAAGAGCTCGACACTTGGCATGATAATTTTTTATTTATGGTGTTAATAATTGTGTTGATTATGATTCTAGGAAGTACGAGGAGATCTGTGCGCCACAGGTTGAAGAATTTTGTTATATTACAGACAATACATATTTTAAGGAGGAGGTTTGATATTTGGAATGTGTAAATTTTCATGGGTTTCCTAAGATGTTCGAATGCTTCTCACCATAATTTTACTTAAATATTTTGAAGGTAATGCAAATGGAATCATCTATTTTGAACTACTTGAAGTTTGAAATGACTGCACCAACAGCCAAGTGTTTTCTAAGGTAATGGCTTATCAAACTTAGAATCCCAAAGATTTTTTTCATGGTTTCTAAGAATGTTCCTTCTTTTACGTGATTTAGGCGATTTGTTCGTGTTGCTCAAGGAATAGAGGAGGTAAAGACATTCTTCCATGGCCATATACATTTAAAATAAAATCTTATCCTAAAAGAGATTAGCCATTGATGTAGGTTCCATCAATGCAAATAGAATGCTTAGCTAGCTACCTTGCCGAGCTGTCGCTTCTCGAATATAACATGCTCGTTTATTCTCCGTCACTCATAGCCGCTTCAGCGGTTTTCTTGGCTAAATTCATCCTTTTCCCGACCAAGAAACCATGGGTATAGTTTTATTTTCTTGATGATGTGATGTAGCATGAGAATCTCATGGTTAATTCTGAGTTATTTTGTTTAAATATTTTGGATCAGAACTCCGCATTGCAGCATTACACTCTTTACCAGCCCCGTGATCTAAGAGACTGCGTAAAGCACTTGCATAGACTGTGTTGTAGCACTTCAACTTCGAGCCTACCAGCCATTAGAGAGAAATACAGCCAACACAAGGTAACTCAGCCCGAAATTAATGAAGTGGGGTTGTAATGTTTTGTTTCAAAGCTTTGGTTTTTCCGTTTTTAGAAATATAATCCTGAAAAGGGTTTATCGTGGTTTGTGGTGCAGTACAAACAGGTGGCTAGAAAACACTGTCCTCCGCTCTTACCTTCTGAGTTCTTCTACAGTGAAATCCAATAGGTTAACTGCAATATGTCCCTTTTATTGTACATTTTCCATCTTTTAGTACTGTTGAGAACTTGAGATCTGAGCTTGGTTTCGCATTCTCTTCTCATACGTGTTTCCAAATAGCAGAAGACGCATAATTTACAGTCCCGTACCGCAGTTCATCTTTCTTGAAACCGAAGCTTTAAGCCATCGACAGTCGTCGAATTGGGGGGACGGGCCCCACGTCGGCGTTTCATCCTCGTAGGAATTGTGGGTCAATCTCGTGAGACCAGAGCCGTCCAGGTTTACGGTGAAGATGTCACCGTAAGGTTGGTAATGATGTGGTCTTGAGATCGGCTCCGCCGATATGCCTGCGTTGAACCTGGGTTGAACCATGGGTGGTCCGTCCTGCCGTTCGACCCGCTTTGAATTAACTTTCTTAACCCGGTTTATTCAGGCGGGTCAAGTATATTTCTTAACCGTTGGGTGACCAATACCCTCGGTGAACCGGGGGAGCTGCCCGCTTTCTCCCTCTACCGCGTCCATTATATATGGAGTCTTGTGGCCCATCCTGCTCGAGCGAAACCGATCCATTTTCCATCGGGTGCAGAGAAGGAAAGGCGTTGTTTTTGCCGCCGGTGGTCAACTTCTTGAAACTGAATTCGTCATCGTCGTCAATGCTAATGCAGATAACATCGACGTCGGTGCTCTCTGAAGCAAAGGACGCCCAGTGCTACAAATATTTAAGCAGCTAAAAATTTATAAAAATAAAAAGATCCAAGTGTGTCGATAATAATTTGAATATTCAGTTATCAATTAATATAATTAAAAATAAAAAATAAAAAAAATATATTTGAAAGTGTCAATAAACTTAATTAAAAGTCTAATCATCAGTGAATCATACAAATATTTATAGAGTGCTAATTTATATTTATATTTTAAAAATACAAGTTTTGCTATATAAAATTAATTACTTGAACTTTAAATAAAAACATAGATATAAAAGGAAATTGATCAAGCTAGTTCCTTAAACTTGTCGAGTTTTGCATATAGATGTTCGCACAATCACTACAAACTGACTACGTACACCATGTACCAAAAGAGAGGCATAAACAACCTCAGGCTGGAGCTTTGAGCCAGAGACAGTCATCAAATTGGCAAATGGGCCCATCTTTCAATTTCTCCACGTCAACATCCTTGAGGTGTCGTGGCCCCCACGTGGGAGTCCCGTCCTCGTAGGCATTGTGAGTCAATCTCCTCAGACCAGACCCGTCCAGCTTCACAGTAAATATCTCCCCGTGCGGCTGGAAATGATTCGGGTTTGAGATTGGCTCCGCCGATATGGCCGCGTAGTCCGTTGTGAACACTAAAGTTTTTGAATCCGGGCTGAACCATGGGTGGTTAGCCTTCCCATTCGACCCACTTTGAATTAACTTTCTTAACCCGGTTCCGTTCGGGTGGATCAGGTATAGTTCGAAACTCCCACTACCCGGGTTGTCCCGGTCCGATGCGAAGGCGATATAATCCCCGTCGGGGGACCAATTGCACATTGTGTCCGTCCAAGGTCCGTCCGTGAGCCGCTGGAGCTGGCGGCTTTCTCCCTCGACTGCGTCAATTATGTATAGATTCTTGTGACCGGTCCGGCCCGAGCGGAACACGACCCATTTACCATCGGGTGATGGAGAAGGAAAAGCGTTATTTTTGCCCCCGGTGGTCAATTTCTTGAAACCCAATTCATCGTCGTCGTCGACGTTGATGGAGATAACATCGACTTCGGTGCTTTCCGAGACCAAAATCGGGCCAGCGCTAGCGTAGACAACTCCCTTTCGTACAGGATCCCATGCTGTCGAGAAGGCGAATTGAGAGTAAATCTGCCGCCGGTTCGTTCCATCGGAATTAACGACGTAAGCGCCTGCGCCTGGTAAATTCACGTAGGCGATACGATCACCGGTCGGCGACAAAGACGGGGAGAAACCGTCGATTCTGAATAAAGAAACGCCGGGAATGGGGCTTTGAATATTTTCCAGGAAGATCTTTGAGCTTTTTCTTCTAATTCTTTCGCCTCTGCACTTATGGTAACCGATAAAAGTTGAATCAGGGGAGATAAAGGGGTTATAGTGATGAGAGTTGGGCGAAAGAAGACGAGTCAGCTCCCTAAACTCACGGCCGACGATGTCGAACAGCTCAATATGGCGGTAATCGGAAGTGGATCGTCTCGTAGCTACAGCAATAAAGTTCTTGTTTTGCGGAGAGGTGGCCGGAGTGAAAGCGTGCAACCCCGGTGGGGTGACTCGCTCGACCACAACTGACTCAGTAGAAACTAGACCTTGTTTCGGAAGAGTCGCTCGGTATACACTCCACCACTGATCGGACCCTCGCCGGTGAAAATATAAGGTCGATTCATCAGCCCAGCAAGGCCAACCACCGTGTTCAACAACTTTAACTCTTTGTGCCCCATCCCGAGTCAGGAAAACGTATATATGTGTGGTTAGATCCTCGACCTCGCCGTTCCAACCACTTTCGCCGTAGGAAGCCACCGCCGTCAGCTTCCCGGACGGCGAGACGGAGGGACTGAAATCAGCGACGCCGTAAGGGGTCAATCTTCGAGTCACACGTGATTTCAAATTCGTTGAGTAAACCGCCGCCCAACTCTTCCTCGGCTTGGCTGCGTTTTCATGAGTCGAAACATAAACCAAAGAATCACCTGTTACCGTCGGCCTGTCTTTCAAACCTCCATTTTCGTTCAGCATAGAAACCTGAAAACGAGATGAAATTTCAAACCCCGACCGTTTTTTCCCAGCTTTAGGACTTCCAAAAGAAACTGAATCAAGGAAAATGTTAGACGATCCGTTTCTCTCCGAGACGAAGACGAGTTGCAATGATGTCTGGCCGGATGGAAGTCGGTTTTGGCTATCAAAAGACGGTAGCATCGCCGAGATTGACGAATAAAAAGCGAAGTGGCCATTGTAATTGACAGACTCTCCGTCCGTGATCTGAATTTCTCCGGAAGCTGAAGGATTTGCCTGAGCAGGGAGGGCGAAGACGTCGAAGGAGTAGTTCGATCTGCCAATTGTCGAAAAGACGATGCTGGTGCCGGCGAAATAGTCGGCGTGGTTGAAACCAGCGGAAGGGGGTTGACTTAATACATAGGAAAAAGAGGCAAAAGCAGAAAAGAGAAGGAAGGTAAACTCCATGGCGGTCCAAAAAAACCAAGCTCCGAGGAGCAGGAGGAAGTGGATGAGCCATCATCTACCATTGTCGTGAGGGTGATGACGAGGGAGATGCGAAAATACAGGTGGTACTCGGTGATTGGTGATATGTGTTGTTTTTTAATGTTTATTTAAGCCTAATGATTTTAAGATTTTTGTATTTATATAATAAATAAATATATAGTGGAGTACAGCGTGATTGTCTTTTACCAAACACCTTAATTAAAGTTGAAAAGTTGTCGGCGAAATAGTTGTATAATTACCTAACAGAAAATGACAATTAGAATTAGACCCACTTTATACTATGGTCTTTAATCATAAATTCTTGTACACAATGACGAAATTCTTAGTACATCCCGTTCGGAAGGAATTAAATCACGGTGACTCAGCGATCCAAAAATAAAAGATATTTATTTGATATTCTAATGAGCTACCTAAATATTAGAGGTAACAACTCTCACACTAAGACAACACAGACGTCGAATCTAGGTTCTTATACTTAATCTATCATTTTTGAGTCAATTGCATGTCCGAGTATAAATTCTAATTCAGACTATAGTCTCTCGTAGCTTGTTAAGTCAACCGAGACTTTTGGAAACATTAGGGTTATACCAAAAATTATATAATATATATAAGAGTTATTTTGGAGTATTTTATAATTATAACCATTTTTCATCACCGTCTTAAAATCTTATTTTCAATTCTTATTTTGAAGGATTTTTATTTTTTATGCCACATTGACGTATTCATTAAAAAAAATAAAAAATACACATCAATATGCGTGTGAATATTAATGTTCATTATTATATAGTGATAGGATAAAAATCCAAATTGAGTTTGAATTTTGAAAAAAATATTTTTTGGGCTATTCAAACGTTAAATACGGACACACTTACATTCGGACGTCTGAACCACTACCCAAAACTTATATATTCGCATATTTTTTTTCATTGTTATCTAATTGATTTGATGAGATATATAGTATGTTGAGATAGGTAGTATATGACGAGGTGCGCGATGACTAGCAATTCTTATTATTGATTGAGTTGTGTATAGATAATGTTAATCGTTCTTTCAATAAAAAAAGTATTAGCAATTAAAAAAACATCATCGATTGAAAAAAAATAAAAATAAAATCATAATAAAAATAAATTAAAATATAATGACAAAAAAATAAATTTAAAAAGATTACTGAAAATTGCCAAAATCCGGTGTAGGATGTAGAAGATCCTAATCAAAAGGAGAAATTCGAAAGAGTCCAACTTTATCTATCGTGCGCCGCATCTTATCCACTGTGTGCTCTAAGCTATCAATCTTAGTCATCTGCTACGTATAATAGTCATCAAGCATCTCTATATGTTGAGTATGATATTTATTGTCTTCTACATCTGCTAAGTATGAAATAAGCTTATTTGCTCCAGCATGAACGTCGGTAATGGATCCTGCATGAGCGGCTCTTGCATCTGACTATAAAAGGCCCCGCCATGTAAGCATATGGATGAGTCGACATTCGACCCAAATCCACCCAGTCATCCTGACGTGTAAGATCAACATCATGTTATAAGCTTATAGGACCAGTAGCTGCATCTCTCCTGACAACCTCACGTGCTATCAGACTCTGTCAAATTCATCTTCCGAAGCTGAAGATGATCGAAAGCATCTTGCGACAATGTTGAGTTTCGTTATCAAAACTTTGTATGAGAGATTTTTCTTAACTCTCTTATTAATATCCTCCAGGTAGCCAAAAATTAAATATCTAAGGTTAAACTAAATTTCAGTATAAAGACAATCTCACGATGCTCGTCCTGAGGAAGAATAATATGAGATTCACGTTGTGCATCACACGAGAGACAACGTTGAGTCTTTTGCTTTTCGCTTAGCCGAAGACCAAAGTCGACTATCAAACGACTGAATCAACCTCAACAAAAATGACTTGTACTCTTCTATGATAAAAAGTTGTCTGATTGGAATTATAATACATTTCTCCTTGACCATCGTCTGTATTGTCTGCGTATTTTGTCACGTGATTGATATGATCCGGTGTAATCAACACCTCTCACCCAAGGATAAACATCATCTCATGGTCACTCTCCACATCTACCACAATGTTAATGATCTGCACTAATCGCTTCGCTGATAAGCCATATAATTCAACAAACTGAGCAGTCTAATATCATCGACTATTTGCCTGAACCCACCAAGCCATCGAAATATGCAAATATAATGGGGTGATATCACAGTCGGTAACGGTAACACGTCGTGAAATATATTTGCCTGCATAGATGATCCAAACTCTCAACGGTGTGCGGTCCTTGGCGACTACGGCACACATGAATGACTTCTAGTGTCAAACAGTTGGGATGATTTGTCACTCTTATCACGTTGTTGGCCAACGACTCTAACATGTTTTTCACATTCTGAATGTACTTTTGTAAAAATATAAAAATTTGGCAGAATTTTGTAGCAAATCTCTCGGCAAATTAATTGGGTAAGAATGAAAAAAAAAGGTGAATATATCGACTTGGGAAAGGTTTAGACGTTCGAAGCGAGTGAGTGCATATCAAACGTGATGTTCAAAGAGTCCAAAAAATGTTCTTTTTTTAAATTCAGACCCAATTTGAATATTTAACCCTTGATTTTAGTTTTTAACCATACTGATAGTTGATGCTATTTCTTTCCTTGGGCATTTTAAAAGAAGTCGTTGGCAACCGCCGGCAGGACCATCGTTTTCCTCTCGCGTGGAAGCTTCTTCAGCAGGAATCATCTTTCTCTCTCTAGCACACCATTACACGCCGTAGCTCAGTGCCGTCAACCCCAACTCGGATACGTTTCTTCTGTCTTCGTAATTTCTCACTCTATTTTTTCTTGCTGAAGTTGTTGATACGATCCAGAATTCCTCGTGTTTAATCTGCTTCTGTTCATTGTTTCTGCTTCTGAAATGAGCTTCCCGAAGCCCTATGTATTTTACGAATTCCTTACCCCGCAAAGGAGGATGCCTAGCCGAAATTGGGGGTTATTCAGATGGCCGGGTTTGGATGGTTTCCTTAGGCGTTTGGTGGTATTTCTATTGTGGTCTATGTTCTCCGAGATTAAGTTCATTGCTTCCTCTTCTATGTACCCTACTCTCCCCGTTGGAGATCGTATCATTGTAGAAAAGGTAGAACTCTTCCTTTTTCTAGATCTTTTGTTAACGTCCTTGAGCTCCTTGTTTCTTCAAAGTGTTTAGTTGCGTATTCTGCGATTTCCCCGTTATGATGGTTATCATTGTTTTACTTTTAATGGGTTCCAGTAGATGTTTACATGGACTAACGCTGTATTCATTTGATAAATTTTCTTTTTAAGTGAACTCTTTATATTTTTTGATTGAATTGAATGCTCTAAACTCGTGGCAGTGCTGTTATATGTCTGTTTTGGCGATATAGTTTATCTTCTTTTGTTTGCTTGTTTTTATGTCTAATGCATCACTCTTATGCCTTCTTTCTGCTGTTATGATAGCCGTAATCTATCGAGACGAAATAAAATTCCTATGGAAAAGCTTCCATGGTCTCGCTCATCTTACCACGCTACTGCAAATCCGCCATTTTAAGCTCAAACTTTCCTTTTCTTTTTACCGAATGCTCATCATACGCAATTCTAGTATATGTCAATGATTTAATAACAGTGGTGGGTGCTTCTTTATTATTTTTGCCTTTTAAACTTGCGTATCTTCTTATTGTGGTTTTTATCAGAACTTAGCTTCCATTCAAATTCTGGGTTTGCTTAGCAACCTGGCGATGGCGAAAGAAATGTTTCAAAATCTGGAGACTCGGTACAGGTATAAACAAGGGACTGATTGAAATTGCAAATGAGGGACTTCTCTGTACTGTCTTCTCCGGCAACTGAATTTTTCTTCCCATATCTAGTTCGTCTTCTAAAACCAACGCAGTCTGACTGAGGGAAAGAAATTGGAATCTTCAAGTATATGATAACGAGAAGAATAATTGAATCATAGACATTTGACGGTGGATATGCGGTCAACTGGACAAGTGGTGGGTCCCTGATGAAGACCATTTCTATTGAGAATTGAGAAGCATCAGATTAGGGCAAAGCCAACTTCTTCTTTCAAATCGGTGTTGATTTTCTTTGCATCTCCGATCATGGATCTTCTGACAAATGTCAAGTTCATTTCTGCACCCGACCACACCGGATCATGCATGCGCCTCTCACGCTCCTTATTATTTTTATTAATAATTAATATTTTTGAGAGTATGATAAAAATATTATATACTTGTATTAATATTATTTTCTAAGTCATTGAATCCAGATAACTAAAACGTGCTATTTTATTAATTAAATAATTAAAAGAAACAAGAAGCTTATCCATCTAATTTCTCAATTTAATAATATGATTAAATTAAATATTGATTCTTTATATAATTTTGCAAATAATTAAAGAAAACTATAATTTAATGTCGACTAAATCTAAGTTATGAAAGCCCGCACTTTATCAAACTTTAATGTTAGTGGAAAGATTAATATCACGGCAAGTATGAGACGACTTCTTGTACGTTTAGGTAGCGTCAAAAAGAGTTCACAATGTCACATTGCTCGAAAGAATTAGAACTATATAATTTATAAATAAAATTATTTATCGATACATTGTTACTTTTTCAGGGCAGACTCCGATACTAACGAGTTTTGTCATGAATCGGACAAAATTGTATTTTGAGTTATTGAAATATGATGTAAGATAAGCCTAAGTGGATGATCAAGAATAATTTTAATTGGGAATAATAAAGGATAAGTATTAATTATTCCTCGTCAATGTCACGTTGAAGCAACAAGAACATAGGAGGAAAAGGATTTAGGAAATCAATCACAACCACCCACCATTCCAATGACTTTTAAAGGATAAGACTGAATTATTACTACTTTTAGAATGACATTATTTCCGGATTTTGTAACATCGCATATTCTACTTATAAATAAGGCGATAAATACCCATATATATTTATATTCTAAGGTAACGTTATATGTATCTTATAGTTCTATTATGTGACAATTTTATGTCTTAACATTGACACTACGTTCGAGCAACGCGGCCTCTCGTTCGTTCTTGTGTAAAATAATAGTGATGGTAACGAAATATAGTAATAGATGAATGAAACGTAAATAACGTATCAAACTATAATACTAGCACATTAGAGTTGTTTAGAATAAAATATGTTATTGTAATAAGATTTTAATTTTAAATTAGCAAACATAATATGACAGTTCGTTGATTAACAGAATAATACATAAATTAACTCAAACCGATGAGACTGGCATTGAAAAATTATTAATTTCTAAGAGTTAGTCTAACTTAAAAATACTCTATTAACAATTTTTATTCATTAAGTATATTTGAATTTATTTAACCACATAACAATACGTTAGTTATGACAAAAATATATAACAAAGAATTAATTCTAGAATTACTGATCATGTAATTATGGAAATAGATAGAGAAAGAAGATAAGTCATAGTGTGAGAGTTATTACTTATAATATTGAGGTAGCTCATTGGGATATCAAGTAAAAACTTCTTATCTCTGGGCCGCTAAGTTACTGTGATTTAACATTCTCATAAACTGTCGGGTTGGAATGTCAAGACTTTGAGGGAGAAAGATTTTATCTTTTAGGTGCTTTAAGGAAGTGAAGTAACGAGCCTTGGCAAAATGGGTGGGAGAGAATAAAATAATAATAATTAAAGGGAAGAAGAAAAAGGAGGGGAGACTCTTCAAAGATACTGAGAAAGAGGAAGTGTCTTTCTCTAATAACCCTCCATTTTCCCCTCAACTTCTCATCAAATATTCGATACCCTCCTCTCTAATTGCTTCTCATCATTCCTTCTTCTTTTTTTTTCTCATTTTAATTATTATTATTAGTATTTATTTCTGGTCTGTTTATGATTGTAAATAGCGAGAGAACCGAATTCTCCCATTAACAATGGACGAGAACGCCTACACGTGGACCTTCATGCCTTGGCGCTATGCTTTCTGTGCTATATAAACATCCGAGACTCTGTCCATCCAACTCACATATTCTGGGTCGAGCTCCGGAGATCGCAATGAAGGTAAACATTTTGTTTGTTTATGCTGCATTTTTTTGGGTTTCGCCGATTGTTCTTGTAGTCTATCCTTGTAAAGGTATAGCTGTGTTTTGGGCGAGTAATGGATTAAGTTTGGGACTGTAATTGGCAATGGTTTAGAAGGTAGAATCTCTAATTTGGTCATGTTCATCAATGCAATAATAGGTAATATATATGTACAAGTACAAGTAGGTTCATGCATGTAACTCTAGTGGGTTTGTCAAAAAGAGTAACCAGAACCAAGAGAGAGAAAGAGGAGAGAGAGGAGAGAGAATTTCACAACGTGGTGTTTTGTGTTCATCTTTTGGCTTTTGAATCCCATTTTCTTTCCGGGTCTGATCTATATATACACGTGAATTTCTTCTCCATTTCAGCGATTCATGTTGAGGTTTCGTCTTCTCCAATCCGTTGAATTCTCCTCTGAAAAACTCTTTCTCTCTCTCTCTCTTCTCCCTCTTTCACCATTTTTAGACCTTCCTCGCATTGTCTACTGCCTCTCTCTCTCTCTCTACACTTGTCCGTTTCTGTTTTTCTTGTAGACTGGGCTTTACCTCTGACTTCTTAAAGATCATTTGTAATTACTGCTCGCTGTTGTTCTGCGGTTACGCTTCTTCTTCTTCTTCATCTACTTTCGAGATTTTTTTCCTTTTTTTGAGTATTCTGATTCTCTGCTTGTTTTCTCATGCAAAAGATGGCTGAAAATGGCGCTGCCAAGACCCACCTCCCCCACAACCAAGTTTTCAATGTTTCTTCTGAAATGGTGTCTCAAGGTGCATCCAAATGCTTCGACGACGACGGCCGCCTGAAGCGAACCGGTGAGAATCTCTCAAATTTCCGCTTCAAATGTTGTGATTTTCTTACCAAATTTCTTAGAAATTTTTCTGGGTTTTTTTATTCAGGGACTGTTTGGACGGCTAGCGCTCATATAATCACGGCGGTGATCGGCTCTGGAGTTCTCTCTCTAGCCTGGGCCACCGCTCAACTCGGATGGGTCGCCGGCCCCACCGTAATGTTCTTGTTCTCCTTCGTTACTTACTATACTACAATCCTTCTCTCTGCTTGTTACCGGTCTGGCGATCCTGTCACCGGAAAGAGGAACTATACTTACATGGACGCCGTCAGAGCCTATCTCGGTATTTACAAAACTTGTCTTCCCCAAATTATTTTCCTCAGATCTCTTCGTCTTCTCCGCGTTTATTCTTTTGGATTTCATCGTTTTTCAGGTAGGCGCATGGTCATCATATGTGGGTTGGTTCAATATCTGAATCTCTTCGGGGTGGCCGTTGGCTACACCATAGCTTCATCGATCAGTATGATGTGAGTAATCATACGAACAAAACCCAGAATTCGATCGGTTTTTTTATTTATTTTTTAATGATTTGAACAGGGCAATTAAAAGATCAAATTGTTTCCATGAGAGCGGAGGGAAGAATCCTTGCCAAATAAACGGCAATCCTTACATGATCGCATTTGGAGTTGTGGAGATTATTTTCTCTCAAATCCCAGATTTCGATCAGCTCTGGTGGCTCTCCATTGTCGCCGCTGTCATGTCCTTTACTTACTCCACCATTGGACTCGCTCTCGGAATCGCCAAAGTCGCAGGTTGAAACAATACTTTAGCGAATCATTTCAAGTCCAGGACGAAGAAGAAGAGTCTGATTTTACTTTTTTTTAACAGAAACTGGAAAAATTAGAGGGTCGCTGACCGGAATAAGCATCGGAACCGTCACTGAAACTCAAAAAATATGGAGAAGCTTTCAAGCACTTGGGGATATAGCCTTTGCCTACTCTTACTCGATGATCCTCATAGAAATTCAAGTAAAACCCGGAATTTATGATGAAAAATGTTTGATTATCTTCATTTTTATATGCTTTTTAATGGGGTTTTTTTTTCGACGATCAGGATACGGTGAAATCTCCGCCGTCTGAATCGAAAACAATGAAGAAAGCATCTCTAGTTAGTGTTTCTGTAACAACCCTCTTCTACATGCTCTGCGGTTGTATGGGCTACGCCGCATTCGGCGACTCATCGCCGGGAAATCTCCTCACCGGATTCGGGTTTTACAACCCGTTTTGGCTTCTGGACATAGCCAACGCCGCCATTGTCATCCATCTCGTCGGCGCCTACCAGGTCTATTGCCAACCCCTCTTCGCCTTCATCGAAAAATACGCCCTAGAAACGTTCCCGAATTCCAAATTCATCACCGGCGAAGTAGAAATCCCCCTTCCCGGCTTCAACCCGTATAAACTCAGCCTCTTCAGACTGGTTTGGAGAAGTGTTTTTGTGGTCATCACCACCTTGATCGCCATGCTTCTTCCGTTCTTCAATGACATCGTCGGCCTGCTCGGAGCGCTCGGATTCTGGCCTCTGACCGTTTATTTTCCGGTGGAGATGTACATAGCTCAAAAGAAGATCCAAAAATGGAGTCCCAAATGGGTGTGTTTACAGATTTTAAGCGCAGCTTGTTTGATAATTTCAATCGCGGCGGCTGTGGGGTCAATTGCTGGGGTTGTTCTTGATCTCAAGACCTACAAACCCTTCAGCACAAGCTTCTAAATTTCTAGAACTTCACTCCCGAAATCACTAAGTGATGGATATGATCTTAGCCTTGTTGTAATTCTCTCTAGTTTTTTTCATGTTACATTGCAATCCAATCTTAGTTCAACACATTTCATTTAGAGAACTCAATTCTCAGAATAAACCAAACAGCGAAAAAGTAGACCCTTTTCCCGATATCTTTGAATTCAGCTCGGATTCAGCGACATGTTGCCAAAAACCAGAACAAGAAATTGATCATCGGTGCTCCGCCGGGAAGAACAAGCTCTCTCTCTCTCTCCGTGCGAAGATTCTTCAATGCATGTTTTTAGAGATTTAAATCAACATCACTGTATTAGTCGTTTGACCTGCTCTTAACGAATTTCTACGAGATTGATTTTTTTTTTAAATTAACTAAATTTGAATTACGATATCTTGTGAGATTATTATACTTTTTAAACTTAAAAGAATATAAAATAGCACTTGTTTAAATAATAAAGATTTAAAAAGAGATTTGGTAATTGAATTTGTTGTTTAACTAGATTACCATATCCTTAAACAGGTCTTGTTCTTCCCTCTTGTTTGATCGATTTTCTCTCTCAGAAACGCAATTCTTCGATCTCCTCTTCAATGGAGTCTTCTTTTATCCATCCCGACATTATGTCCGAGATTCTACTAAGAACATCGAGTGATACTCTCGCACGCTGTAGGGTGGCTTCCAAAGAGTGGAATCAGACAACCTACGACTCCAAGTTTAAGAAAGATCGCTCTCTAAAGACCAAAACTTTTGATGGGTTCTTCGTTCATGATCCTCTTACTACGCACTGCGCTTATTCCTTGGCTGCACCCAACGATGAAATTATTCCACTTGATTTCATACCAGGCGACTATGCTTGCATTCAAGCGGTTTCTGCAAAAGATGGAATTATTCTCTGCACATCCAGAAATTTCAGACAATTCGGAGTTTCTTTCTTCTTCGTTTGCAAACCCAGAATCAAATCAGTTCAACAAATTCCTAATCCAAAAACGAGATTCTTATCAAAAGGAATGGCCATATTCGTCTGTCGCTCAAACCCTTTTCGTTACAAGATCGCGAGAATCTCCGCCCCAGAAGAATTAGTAAAAGACTGCCAACCACTCGTACTCGAGATTTTCGACTCAGAAGCTTGGAAGTGGAAGAGATTGGGAAGCATTCTCCTGCCCTTCGGCGTTTCGTTCATGAGCGAGAGGCCTGCCATAGAAGCCAATGGCGCCTTCCACTGGCTGCTCTCCCATCACATGGTATTCTCGTTGGATATCGAAAACGAGGAATGGAAAATCACAGACTTTCCAAACTTCGAAGACAATTACAGGTCCATAGACCCGGCCGAATACGAAGGGAAGCTTGCGTTGATGTGCGTGGACCAAGAATTTTCCATGCACACGTGGGTATTGGAAAGTTACGTGAACTCAGAATGGGAGAAGAGATTCGTGGTGAATATGAAGGAACCAGAATGCGCGAATTGTGTTTATGATCCAGTGGCGTTCTATGGCTCTGATATGATGGTGGCAAAAGGGTGGAGATCAGTGATTTATTACGATTTCAAGAGGGGAACAATTGTGAAAGAGATAAAGCTCGAAAATCACACCGTCTTTCCTCTTATCTTTCCGTTCAGCTCCGATTCAGAGCCTTGTTGCCTCAAACCAGTACAGGAAATTGATCATCGGAGCTCCACCGGGAAGACGACGAAGCGCAAAAGAGAACTATTGACCTAATTTATCTTATTAATTTTTTTTTTCTACAAACAAATCTCGAGTTTTAAATGTTAAATACATCGCGTTTTTCATCTAATTAATTGTTTTAAATTAACTGCTAATCTGTGTGCCAATTTAGAACAGTTTGACCATCTTCTCCCTTTGACTAGAGATCGACATAGATCGTGATCAAGTATTGATCAAACGTAGAGTGAAGCGCGGGAGAGAGTAAATGGAGACCTAACCAGTCTTTGAAATTCTTTCTATGCTCTAGGCTTCTGTTTCAGAGCCGGCAAGAAAACGATCGGGTACCCATTAAACCCGACCCAATACTGACTAATATCTATTGACTAAATATTAATTAAATTAATAATATAACTAAAATTAATGAAAACTATAATGTTAAAATATTTGCTAACATTACGTTAAAATTTAAGATATATGATAAATAAAAATAAATCTAGAAAATGTATTATTTTTAATAAAAGTCGTATTATTGGCAACAGGGCCGCCAACCGGAAACCCTACGCTCGCCTCGCCCTTCTAATATATCCCCTGACTTCCTTTGGCGATAGTTTCCTCTCTGATTGCAGCTCCTCCTGGAAATCGACGCCGCCTGAAGGATTTCCATTATTTGTAAGGAACTCGTCTCTTCTTTACTTCTGTTTCTGGTCTCTGTCTCTCGCGAATCACGATCATTTTATCAATTTCCCGATCTCTTCATTGTTATATGCATCTTCCGATCGGATTACAGATCTGACTATGTTAAAATATAATTTGACTGTCCAGAGCTAATTTGTGTCTACCCTGATGGTGTCAATTTTTCACATGCTACTTGCTTGTATTGGCTGCTCTAATTTTTGTTCTTTTTTTCATTGTGATTCTTCAGGAAACAAAGGAAACTAGACTGCGAAAACAATATGTCGGGGTAAGTTGAATACTTACTTTTTTTTTATAGAGAGGCCATGTTTCTCGTTCGATTTTCATTTTTTGATTGATGCATTTGATTTCTGCATTTCGTTTTCGTTTTCTTAAATATGCTGAAAGATTTCCTTAATGCTTTCTTTCTTTCTCTGTTTGGTATTATTTACTCCTCCCAGTTTTTTAAAAGAGCGTTAAAGTACTTCAAAGTGGTTTCGTTCCTTTTTTGTTGTAATAAGCTTTAAAGTAAAATTGTAAATTTACGTGAAGTTGGCGCATGCAGACAATGTTTGTGCAATTTGATAATATGTTGTAATTTTGATTAATCGGATAGTTTGATAGCGATGTGAGTTTTCTTGTGGGCATATGATCCTATTATCATGTAAGAACAAATCTCTTCTTAAAGTTCTTACTTTTTTTCTTGAGAATGATAGTTTCATATGGTCTATGAGTTTGGTTCATCCATTGGCTTGATTCTAGCCGAGTAATTTTATTAATTTTTTTTATATATGGCTACTTGTCATTAGATTATAACAACATTATCCTAGTAGCTCAGTTTTGAAATAAAGCTTTTTTAAATGTGTTTCCCATTTGGTCAATTTCTTTCTTGCAGTGAAGAGAGTGTTGTCGCAGCCGAGGTTCCTGCACCAGCTTTAGGCGAGGCCATGGACATCATGACAGCATTGCAGCTTGTGTTGAGGAAATCATTGGCGCATGGTGGTCTTGCCAGAGGCCTTCATGAAGGCGCAAAAGTCATTGAAAAGCATGCAGCTCAGCTATGTGTCTTGGCAGAGGACTGTGATCAGCCCGACTATGTCAAACTGGTTAAAGCCCTTTGTGCTGAGCACAATGTAAACCTCATGACAGTAGCCAATGCTAAAACCCTTGGGGAGTGGGTTGGTGTAAGTACTTAATTTTGTTTTTAAATATTTTCTTGTAATAATGCATTTATATTGGGATATTCTATATACCTCCTATCACTAAATTCCTGTAAGCTTTGATCTTCTCAAACCTAGTATTTATTAACCTAGATTAAAAGAAATGGGATGTAATGGAGATTTATGGATGAGCCTTTTCAGAATCAAGGAACTCATGAGTATAGAAAATTTTGTCATTAATCTGTTTGTATTGCATATAAATATACATCTTTTTTTTCTATCTTATGATTTTTTTGAAGGTTTAGCTAATTTTGTTTTCTTTTTTGCAAGTAATAAACTTACGGTTTGTCATTGATGCTAGTTTAAATCCTATATCTTATGCATGGATTCATTGAAGCTTGCTCTCTTTGATGCAGTTATGCAAGATTGATTCAGAAGGGAAAGCAAGGAAAGTGGTCGGTTGCTCTTGTGTGGTAGTGAAGGTTTGTATCTCTATTCATGGTTAAATTACCTTGCTTGCTATCATGGTCTGTTCTCTAACAGCGGTCTATGTGTCTTCTGTTCTTAATGGCTGTGTTATTCAGGACTTTGGGGAAGACCACGAAGCTCTTCACATTGTTCAGCTGCACGTGAAGGCAAACTGAAGCTTTAATTCTAGATAGACCCTTCGTTTATGTCAGTTATGCTCGATTTTCTATGGAGTTTCTTGATTTATGGCTTTATCGTGAGAGTTCTTTAGAACATTGGATATCTTTATAAAATACATTTTTGTAATCAACTAAGGTGTCGAATGAGATAATTGGTATGTTCAGTATTTGTGATGATATTGTCCGACACAAAAAATTGATACATTGTTGCCAGCAAAAGTGGCAATAAGAATCATGCTGATGGGTCTTTTTGATCTTCCAAACTGAAACATTAGCTGCAATAATTGGAGGATTATGACGCTAATCAAGTCCACTAACCTAGACTTGATTAGATTGTAGAATCAAGCTGAGCACTATTACGGGACCAGACCAACCCACAAACCAAAAATCAAGTTTGTATTTTTCTAATTTGTCTGCTTTCTATAATTCAGATTCTGGACCTTCAACAAGGTACCCACCATCGCACTAGCTGACTCCCTCTAACGACTTTACTCTTGTTTATTTATTATTACTATATTAGTGTCTTTTTTATTTTACTAAATTTTATTTTTAATTCGGCATTTGATATTGAAATATATAACTGCAATATTGTATTGTTTGATGATGTAATTATGTGAAATATTTAATTGGTGGGTAAGTGAAATAATTGAAGCCTTTTTGTGCCTTATAGTCAACCTGTCTCATCACACCGACACTCCCACCAAGTGTGGTCGGGAGATACTCTCTTGAGGTCAATATTGAGCTCTTCAATCACTTCATAAGTTAACATATTTTAATTAATACTAAATTTTAATTATATATAATAAATAATTATTTATATTAAAATATAGGACAATATATAATATCAAGAAAAAAATAGAAGGTAAAAGTCAGGTGATTTCGTGGGGGCGGTGGGGCTCACACGAGTTAATTAATGGAAATGCCACGGGGCAACCAATCAGGTTAGTGTCACGTGATTGGTACCGTGACCCCAGATTGAAGGGACCGTTTGGAAGCGGGCATAAATGTGTCCCGCCTCCGGAAACGTTATCACGGGTATAATCAATTTTTTTTGCGTTGCCATTTGCCAATCACCGATTCACCACCGACCAATATAAAAATAAAATTTATATTAAACAAAAAATAGAAAAATAGGCCAAATAATACATTTATTCTCATAAATATGTAATCATGATTTTAATTATATTAATAAATAATTATTTAAATGTTGTCAAATTAAAAAAGATTGACACGTGAAGAAATTAAAAAAATTATTATAAGATATAATGAGGTGAGAAAAACATAATCTTGAAGCTCGACTGCAGTGTCCTCTGCTTTCTCTTTCGAGCATGGTTTTGCGAGCCTGAACAGCGATAGGACTGTCAAGCTGACCGATCTCCTTCTTCAAGAGACGTCAATTTGAGGTCCTTTCATGGCACTTTAGGAGAGACTCGCCGGAATCTTAATGCCAGGTTGACCAAATCCTGCCTTGGATTCATCATTCATCCCAGAAGATGAAATTGCTCCAACACGGAGAACCGGACACTGTCGGTGCCGGTGGGCCTAGCCTGATTGTAGGCGTCAAGCTTGACTCGCATAGCAGAGAGCTTCTGACTTGGGCTTTGGTGAAAGTTGCTCAGCAAGGTGATGTCGTGATTGCTCTTCATGTTCTTGGCAACAACGGTAAGTGATTAGAGTAGAGGTTTAGGGCTTTAGGTTTTGCGCATTGTTTTTGAGTGGGCTCCGGCGGATGGAATTTTAGAGTGGCTTCTTAATAGAACTATGCTTGTGTAGAGGTGGAGGATCGGAATGGCAATCCCTCCCTTCTTTCCATCGTCAAAGCGTTCGACTCCGTTCTTGCTGTCTACGAAGGTTTCTGCAATTTGAAACAGGTTTAGTTTCTCTCTGTTCCCTTTGTTTTTCCTTAGTTGTTTCGAAGTTTATTTTGTCTAATTTTCGTCTGTTTTATCAAGCTTTCAAGTGAATCGGTCCCCGTGGTCGCTAAGAAATAGTGAGTTTATTTTTTGTTTAGAACGAAAAGTTATCGTAATAGTGGCTTTTTGGGGGTCAGGTGGATCTCAAGCTTAAGATATGCAGAGGAACATCAGCTCAGAAAGTTATAGTCAGGGAAGCAAATTCGTATAAAGCGACTAATGTGATTGTCGGAGCTGCTCGTAATCACCATAAAATACGGTCATCTACCTCGGTTGCCAGGTACTGTAGCAAGAAACTTTCCAAGGATTGCTGGGTACTTGCCGTAAAAAATGGGAAGGTGGTTTTCCAAAGCTCTTCGACCAAAAATATCCGCGCCCAAGGTTCCTTTTCTTCCCTCTTTTCCCCCTATTTCTGAAATAAGATCATATTATCCATTTCACTATTTTTGGGATGTTAAGAAAGCTTCCTTGTTGTTTACAAGGTGAAGAATGTGGCGGAAATGGAACTGGTTTCGTTGATTCATTGCACAAGACATTGAGTAATACTTCCAAACTTCAAAATGATGATTGTGATGACATTGTTTGTGTGAAGGAAAATAATGATCTACCTGTTAAGAACCTGACCAAACAGAGTTGTACAGTTTGTTCTTGGGGTTCTGCATTGCCGACTCATGCAGTCCACCAATCTTTAAGAAAGTTTTATGGTGATGGGGATGAACGTGAAAACTCTTTGGCCATGGTACCAGTTCAGAAACTAGAAGAGGGAACAACTTCTATTAGGATCTTGATTAAAGATTTGCCTGAATTGAAACCTGGTTGGCCACTTCTTCGTCATTCTGATCAATCTCTCCGCCGACATGATTCCAATCCATCATTGGTTCGGAAAACATCTGTTGTCCAATGGGCTCTGAAGTTACCAACAAGGTGGCCGTACAGTGCAGTTTCGAATCAGAATCTAGAGAGAAATAGTGGTGATATTGTGCCAGTCAGTCTTGGACAAGTGTCTTCTCCATGTTTCCCAGATCAAAATTCAGTAACATTACCTAAAGAATTGGATGATCTTCATAGAAAGCATGCATCGACTTGCCGGTTGTTTAAGTACCGCGAACTTCTCCAAGCGACTTCTAATTTCTTGGCAGGTAGTAACTTTTTTTCTATGTTTTGATTCAGATCCTGATATGAAGCCCTTCAATTTTTTTTTATCTCAGATAATTTGATTGGGAAAGGAGGCAGCAGCCAAGTTTACAGAGGCTGCCTGCCATGTGGGAAGGAGATAGCTGTGAAGATCTTAAACCCATCTCAAGATGTCCTTGAAGAGTTTATTTTAGAAATAGAAATTATAACTGCTTTGCATCACAAGAATATCATTTCCCTTTTAGGATTCTGCTTTGAAGACGACAAGCTCTTGTTAGTGTATGATTTTTTATCGAGAGGAAGCCTAGAAGAGAACCTCCACGGTAATTTGAAGTCAATTTTCAAAGAACTTCTCTTTGTCTTTCATATAATGGTCCCATGAACATCGGTTCTCAAAAATCAGGAAATAAAAAAGATTCAAGTGCATTTGGTTGGAGTGAAAGGTATAAAGTAGCTCTTGGCGTGGCCGAAGCTTTAGCTTATCTTCACCACGACAGTGCTAAACCCGTCATTCATCGAGATATAAAATCGTCGAATGTGTTATTATCCGAAGATTTTGAGCCACAGGTAATGAATCTGGCCACTTAATCCAGTGTCTCAAAAATTAGCATACGATTTCATGCATTGTTTCGCAATACTTTCTATCTAAAATGTCTCCTTCATTGCAGCTGTCGGATTTTGGTCTGGCTAAATTGTGGTCAACTTCCTCGCCTATAACCTGCACTGATGTGGCTGGAACTTTTGGGTTTGTAACTTGAGTCTCGATTAGCTATGTCTTTTGGGTATGTTAACAAGTGGTTTAATCCGAAGCATACTTTGTGCAGTTACTTGGCCCCGGAATACTTCATGCATGGAAAAGTAAACGATAAAATCGATGTCTATGCTTTCGGAGTAGTGCTCCTCGAGCTTGTTTCAGGAAGAAAACCTATATGCACTGAATATCCCAAAGGCCAAGAGAGCCTAGTTATGTGGGTATGGCCCCTAAATTCGAAAGGAGATAGATAATAGCTTCATTTTACCTCTCAAAGTCCATAAATTTGTTTTTCTAGGCAAAGCCAATTCTAAATGGTGGAAAGGTGTCCCAATTGCTTGATCCAAGATTGGGCTGCAACGACAACAAGGATCAGATGGAGAGGCTTGTTTTGGCAGCCAGTCTTTGTATCAGGCGCGCTGCTCGAGCTAGACCCGAAATGACCTTGGTATGACCATCTAAATGATCTTCGATTCGATACTCTTATTCGACATTTCTGAGTCTTATTTCATGCAATTGAAAGGTTTTGAAGCTTCTTCGAGGTGATGTCGAAGTAATGAAATGGGCGAGGCTTCAAATCGATGCGGTAGATGAAGCCGGAATGCTCGAGGATGAAACATTTCCTCGTTGCCAACTCCAGTCATATCTCAACCTTGCTTTGCTCGATGTGGAGGATGACTCTCTGTCCTTGAGTAGTATTGAACAAACTATGTCATTAGAAGACTACCTGAGGGGAAGATGGAGCCGATCTTCGAGCTTAGACTGACCAAATCGGTTGGAATTCGATGGTACAATCTCCTGATTTTTCCCTTTTATATTGAATTATCGATAAAGTCCACAGCTTTGTTCAATAAGTGAAGAAGTAAATGAATTTTGTGTGATAATTCAGCGATTAACTTCTCATATTTTTTGAAAATCTCATTTGTCCCATTTTCAGTACCCAACCCGTGGGCATCAACGGCTGAAAATAAGAGAGATCAATAGAATAGTGGGGGTGTCAGTTGAAGAAATTAGCAGTTGGAAGAAGATGAAGTCGGTTGCTGTCTTTTGAGTTTGATGGGAATAAAGGGAAACTTCGAGGAAGCTTCAGAAACAGATTCAGATTTCTAATTCTGAGCGAGAGATGGAATCGGAAGAAGACACACAGTTTACACCTTTTCACCGGCCCCGCCTACGTCTTCTATCGCTCTTTTTACGGCCACTGCAATCCATACTTTATTTTCCACGAAGCTTCGTTCCTTTTTCAGCAACTGTCGGTCGGCTCCACCTCGATCTTCTAGACTAAAAATGGGATCTCAGTGCTATAAAGAGCAGACCCCTACTGGGACATATGGCAATGGCGGTGAGGGCTCGGGCCGAGGTGGAGCAGCTCCTGAAGCTTGAAGATGGTGCGCAAATGGTGATCATAAAACCCAAACCTAGAAACGCTAAAAAGATTGTTCGAACTATAAAGCTGGTGCTATCGACCTCCCCCGAAAATGGGTTGGAAGCCATGACGGCGACGGTCCCTGGCGTGACTGAAACCGTGGCTGAGGCCCGTCGGGGCGGACCGGAGCCATTGTCGAAACCCAGATGGAAAAGTGTGTTTCCGGCGAAGAGGAAGTCGGTGAAGAGGATGATGTTTGAGTGCATTGTGCGATTCATAGCCTCGTTCATCCGCAGCCACTTGGGCTGAAAAAACTCCATTGTTACTCTCTCTGCGAATCTCCCGAGTAAATTCGTTCTTTCAGTTTCTCTCTGAATTCGCATCGAATCTGAAGTTGGATTGGTAAGTCTACTTTTTTGTCGTTGTCCAAGTACTTTGTGAAAGATATCATCTTCGAAGAGAGAGCTCACTGCCATTTCTGTCGTTGAAAAATTGATTTTTCGCAATGATTCCATGAATAAAGCTTGAATTTTTGTAACTGTCAAAGTACTTCCGGTGGGTTCCCCCCGGCCGGTCAGATCAAACTTCCAATTACTATGTTGTTTCATTATTATTATCTTTTAGGTTTTTTCTAATTCAATATCAAGAGTAATTAATATTTTGTAGCTTAATTATCGATCAATATTTTATATTTAGAAGTATTTTTTAATTATCATCTTATATTTTTAATTGCATCAATTTATACCTCAAAATATGACGATTTTTCCAAAGCCTCCTTAAATTTAAAAGATATTAATTAATACCTTAATTTTTTGATAATTAGCAAATAACACATTATAGTGAAATTTAAGTTAATTAAACTTATTTTTATAAGTTAATTATATATTATTGATTAGCATGTGAAAAAACAAAAAATTATAGTGAAAAAAATTGAAATTGAATCATAAGAACATACATAATAACAAATATTTGTAATTAAAAATACACTCATATTTTTATATATTAATTTATAAAATTAAAAGTTTAATATGTATAAATATTTATATTCTAATATTTATAAGAGAAATTGTTATTTCCTCTAATATTTATTATTTTATGCTTTATTGGTATTATTTTTTTATATATATTACTATTATTTTTCATAGTTTATACTAATTAACACGATGTAATAATATTAGTTAAGAGTAGGCGTGGGCGTCGGATTGGAGTAGAGGGATCCGATCAGATTGACCCTCAAAATCAATCCGATCCGTATCCGAATCCGATCGGATTCCCATCTTTCGGATCGGATTTCGGATCAGACGAGGGCCGTTAACCGTTTTCCGGAGAGCATTTTCCAATTTCCACTTTCCAGCATCTCAATTCCCATTTCTCATTTCCTGCAAGTAAACTACAATTTCATATGGATAATCTGATTTCCAGCTACAATCTACACATATCGATAATCCAAAACAACTAAACGTAAAGTAACTATCAATAATCCAATCATAATTCAACCGTAATCCAATCATAATCTAAAAAAATTCATCCATAAAAAATTCATCCAACCGTAATCTATCAAAATACCAACTATTAATAATTCATCAATCATAATCCAAAGAACAAAACAATACAGAATACGAAAACAACATTACAACAAAACCAAAAAGACTAAATCTGATTCATTCGCTGCCTTAGATCGGCTCTATGTCTCCCCCGCTTGCATTCTCCGTCATTTCTACAAAACAAAAACACATAAAACATCATTAGTAATAATATATAACATTAATAAATAGTAATGTTAATAAATAACTTGTACTTGAAATATACCTTCGTCAATCGTTTTGTAATCTTCCAATACCTTCGACAACAATAGAGTTTCAGATTCAGAACGGATCCAACTCTGAGTGCATATAAGGGCCTCCACTGTTTTCGGTAACAAAGAAGTGCGAAATGAGTCAATAACGTGACCACCACAGCTAAAAGCTGACTCCGACGGTACTGTAGAAATCAGAACGATTAACACGTCATGCGCTATCATACTCAAAACTGGAAATTTATGGGAATTCAATTTCCACCATAGCAAAAGGTCTAGAGTATCAGAAAATTCTTCAACAGCATCGTGCAGGTAAACGTCAAATTCCGACCTACTAATTCTATACTCGGTAAAAGATGTCCCGGAATATAATATAGAAAATAAAGGATCCTTCAGTAGTGGTGCGCTAACATTTGACGAACTCGATGGTTCATCACTTTAACCTTTATACTCACTGTAAAGTCGGCGCAAAAGAACATCTACTTCCTCATAATATTCACGCCCCCGCTTTTCCCTCATCAGAATCGTCAAACAAAGCTTTAACATATTAGCTTTGGACCGAAGATCCAAAACAACTGCAATCCACATAAGTTTATTCATTTTTTCAACGTCCCCCCAATACTTGTCGAACTTCGCAATCATGTCATTAGCCATTGTTCTCAATAATGGATTAGGACCGTCGACGTGCATTTGAATATTAAGCTTTATTCGACATACCTCACTAACATACATGTTGGAAGTCACATACGAGGAACCTGATACTGCAACCGTCGAATCATAGAAAATTTCCAAGAATTTGCTAAATTGACGAATATCCACCCAATCTTCGTCTGTGAGAGGCCCTTCTTCTCCCATATATGCCAAGAACTGAGTGTCGGATTCTGCAAGTTTTTCGAATGCAGCTGCATACTTCTCAGCTCTTTCCAACATAAGGTATGTCGAGTTCCATCGAGTAGGCACATCAGATGTCACATTGTCCTTAAATGCTATCTTCATCATGTCAATGCAACTTTTGAACTTCACTAAACGTGCTGGTGAAGATTTAACGTACTTCACCGCCCTCCGTACTCGACTAATAAAAGTTTGATGCTCTCTAAGCCCATCATTCACAATTAAATTGGTAATATGAGCAAAGCATCGCACGTGAATGAAGTCTTCATCCAAAACCAATCCATTCCAATGTTGCAAACTCCTTAACCATATGTGCAATGGCCACATCATTTGAGGAGGCGTTGTCCACCGTAATTGTGAATACCTTCTCAATCCTCCAATCACGCAAACATCTCTCAATTAATTTCCCAATGGTTTCTCCTTTGTGGTCGTCAATCTGTCAAAAATTCAATATTTTCTTGTGCAATTTCCAATCTCCATCGATAAAGTGACATGTCAAAACCATGTAGTTTATATTCTGCGCAGATGTCCAAGTATCTGTTGTCAGGCAAACTCTCTGATTGCTTTTACTGAAATAATCTTTCAACTGATTTTTCTTCCTCTTATAAATGGCCTCGATATCCCTTGACACTGACCTACGCGAAGGTAGAACCAACTCGGGCCGGAGATAGTTGCACCACTTTCTGAATCCTTCTTTTCCTACCTCACGTGCCTCTGCCTGCGTAAAATATGATACAAAAGACGAAATTGCTTCCCCTTTATGCGTAGTAAAAGGCAATTTCTTCTATAATTGATCTGTGGCCAACAAATAGTTGTTGCAACTCTTCATGTGCTTTGTCATATTTGAACTTCCTGCCTTCTTCGTATGACAGACATATTTCTTGCCACAATGGTTACAACTAGCTTTCGGATCTTCCGGATCACATCCTTCATCCAATGTGAAATGGTCCCAACATGCAGCTCTGAAAGCTCTTTTTCTTGGATTAGGAACTGGCTCAATAGGCTCTGTAGTGGTCGCCAAAGTTGTAGATGTTGATTCTATCGTAGTGTCGATAGTTGCAGAAGCTGTACTTTCCATTATGCAACAAAACAACCAAACCAAATTTAAGAGACAACACGAAATACAACAATTCATTACAAAAATTCCTTCTAAAATTTGGTAACATGTTCTCGGGTTAACCATCCAATCGGATCGGATCAGATCAGATCCGATCCGATCCGATTGGCATCCCCACGGCCACACCTCATCCCCGGACCCTTCCGGGATCCGACTTCCCGGAATATAACAATACAATATGTCTATGGTGCGACAACTACCGAATCAACTACTGAATGAACTGAATATATTGCAAATAATAGGGTGGAGTGGTGGACGACGGAATAGAACCTGATACTTGATGGCAGAGATCGTCGGCAGTCGGCAGTCGACAGACTCGACACTGAGGTGGACTTCGTCAAACAAGAAAAATGACTAAATCAGGAGTTCGTATCGCGGGTGTCAGTCGATCGTCGGGAGTCGGGATCGGGAGTCAGGAGTTCAGAAGGGTTTCGATTTGGGGATTTCTGATTTCATAATTTCTAATTGGGACTCGTTAATAATCGGCAATCCGATGTTCGGATCGGATCGAATCGCATTGAATCCGATAACGATCCGAAGTTCGGATCAAAATTCAGTTTTGCCGACCGAATACTGTTGCCCGATCCGATCCGATTGGATCGTCGGATTGGGTCGGATCCGTCCAGCCCTAGTTAAGAGTTAGAAAATAGATAATTGAAGCTTAATCAAATTAAATATAAGTTAGATGGAAGGCAAATAAAGTGGCTTGGCAACCGTGTCGTCTTCTCCGACCTGACAGACCCGGTTTGGGGTGCAGAGCGTCGGCATATCCTTCGAGTCTGGAGAACAAACTCCGGAGAGCGATTCAGTTCTCATCATCTCCGAAATCAGGGGGACCTTAAAATGGCCTCCCTTCTTACCTTCTCTTTGATTCCACAAGCCTACTCCAAGCCTTCCTCTCCGTCCCGCAATTCAGTCTCTCTTTGCTCTTTCGCTCCCTGTCCTTCCACTTTCTCTCTCCCTCTTTCTCCACTTAAAGCTACTCATCCCGTTACGTCTGCGGTATGTTTTTTCCCATCTAGTTCTATCAAATGCACGCCATTCGGGAGTTTATTTTTCTTTTTGCGATTGGAATTGGGCTTGCCTTTCTCTGCGTTTTTGCGTAATCTGAAGCAGTAGCTCCTTGGAATCTGAAATTCAAAATCAGTTGTTCCGAGGAAGTTATCCTTTTTAATTTCTTTCTTGTTTTATGAAATTGAAAGCTCATTGATTTGCATTGGATAATGATCTATAATCTGTATTTTCTATTACCAGCTTATGGTTTCTGCAAAACATGAACCTCTTCGAATTATGATATCCGGCGCTCCTGCTTCGGGTAAAGGCACACAATGTGAGCTCATCACCCAGAAAGTAAGCCATTTTTTTAACTTCCTTCACTTCCCCTCGTAATTTGGATATCTCGTACTGGCACTAGAAGATTTGGGCTGTACGTGTGGGGATCGACAAATTAGAGCTAAAATTCAACTCTTATTTTGCAATTCACTGAGTCATGCATGGGCTACTTTAATTTATACAAATTGCTTGCCATGAGCAAGTGATTGTATGGGCAAGCAGTTTGCTTGCTGTTCTAAGCATTAACGTTGATTCCATGATGCAACTTTGATGAATTCCAACTTCATTTGAAATACTTATACAGAGATTGCATTTTCTGTAGTTAATATCATGCATTTCTCATTTTGGACTGCCAATGAAGAAAAGCAGATTGAATCAAGTCAAACTCCTGTATGCAGTATGGTTTGGTGCACATTGCTGCCGGAGATTTACTCAGAGCAGAGATCGCTGTCGGTAGTGAAAATGGAAAAGAAGCCAAGAGATTCATGGAGAAAGGGGAGTTAGTCCCTAATGAAATAGTTGTGATGGTAAGAAAATCTTTTTCATCCTTTGACATATCAGAATTTCCTTGAAAACTACAATGTCTCGCATGTTGTAGATGGTGAAAGATCGTCTGTCGCAACTGGATTCTCTAGAAAACGGATGGCTTTTGGATGGATATCCCAGGAGTGCTTCCCAAGCATTAGCTTTGAAAAATTTTGGCTTTGAACCAGATCTGTTCATTCTTTTAGAAGTAAGTGAGATGATGCACACGTCTTTTCCTCTAACCTGAATTCGTTACCATATAAGTAACCGACCAATGTCTTTTCAAAGTGTCATATGCATTTTGTTTTTTGCTAGGTCCCTGAAGAGATTCTTGTCGAGAGGGTCATTGGCAGAAGGTTAGATCCTGTGACTGGCAGTATATATCACCTAAAGTATGCGCCGCCGGAGACCAAAGAGATCGCTGCCAGAGTTACACAACGATTTGATGATACAAAAGAAAGAGTATGTTCTCGAATGTTTCAAACTATTTTTTGATGATATCGCATAATGGAAGGGTAGAATAGAAGGTGGGAAATCTTTAACTGAGTTCATGATTGGTCAAACAGAAGAATACTGGCAGAACAAGATTATATGAGTTTTATTTTTCTTTATATCATGATTTAACTTCATTCTTTGTTTAGGCATGGACTTCATTCTTTGTTTATCATGGAAAACTTAACTTTAGGATATACGAAGTTTATTTAATGACGATCATTATTTAGAGTAAATGACATGAGAAAAAAAGCACTTGGAAAATAAATTCCTTATATTCCTTCTATATTTGGCTTTGAACAGGTGGAATTACGATTAACCACGCATCGTCAAAATGTGGAAGCTGTGTTATCAATGTTTGAAAACATAACGGTTAAGGTATATCCCTCGCTTTTATATCTATATAAATGAATGTGTTTGTGTGTATACTGAGAGGTAGAACATTTGATTTCATATCAAGAACTTTATGGGCGAATTAGAGATTTATTAGTTGAAGTCTAATGGATTTTGGGTAAAGTGGACAAGAACAAGGGAGTAGAGTAGATTTTTGTATCTTTATTCAGGCAAAATAATGTCTTGAAACTTAAGGGGCTTAAGCAGTTAAATCCTCATCTTTAGGAATGCCATCAAAGAAGTTTATACTTGTATCAGCTTAGGCAATATCTTTATTGATGCTTACACTAGAAAGCGAAGATGAACTGAGAAAACCGGAAGGACTTCATGTTTAAAACCCCCCTTAGTTCAGGAAGAAAGAAGCATAAGGATCAACTTTCTCTTCCCTCCTTCATTGAACTTCATTTTGTGGCAATTGTCAAGGATTAAAGTTAATAGTTCTCTGTAGGATTTATCTGAACGCATAACTCTGTAGAAACATCAAGAAAACAAACGCTTTACCCTAATTGAATTCTTTTCCGGATTGAAACATTACTCTTTCAGAAAGAATTCAACTATCATGAAGCCGTTATTAAAACCACAAAATTGTTGATTATCTTACTTAGACCATGCGACATGGACGGAATTTCTTGTCCACAGATATCCTAGAAAACAAGGTATATTAATGATGGCAATTTGGTTTTATGTCGTTGCAGATAGATGGAAGCGTCGCCAAGGACGATGTTTTTGCTCAAATCGACAATGTCCTATCAAAGATTCACGAACACCGAACAGAGACATCGATTGTTTGAAGTAGGGCTTGAAATTTTCGAATCTCGGCCGCCACAGATAAGCATCAATGTTTTGTTTTTCTTACATGGCTTAGTATTCTCCAAATGAAGTAGTGTCTTTGGCTTTCTGCTCCATTTTTAGCATATACTACAGTTAAAAGATGAATGGGAATCATCCAATTCCTTACAAAAACTATTTTGTAAAATTCTTCACGATTTCCTCCGATCTCGAAGAACAAGGATCGGCATCAACGAGCATCTTCACTACCTCTCTCATGGAGGGGCGAACCGACGGAAGTTTAGTCGTGCAAAGCATGGCGATCTTCAAAACTCTGATCATGTTGTCTTGGACAAATTCGTCCAAAACCGACTCATCTAGAACTTTCTTAGCATTTTCTTGGTCGCTAAGATGAGACGCTACCCAATAAACGATATCTTTTCCTTGGCTGTATTCTTCGTCGATCGGCTTCCGACCCGTCACTAATTCCAGTAGCACCACTCCGTAGCTATAGACGTCGATCTTTTCGGTCACTCTAAGACTATAAGCAAGCTCTGACATGAAAACTAGAATGTAAGAATACAACGTTTCACAAGTCATATTACATCAAATGTATAAGAACTTAACTCACCAGGGGCAATGTAACCGTGAGTACCAGCCATCAAACTATATTCCGAGCCCTTTCGAGAGATTTCTACGATCTTGGCCACTCCGAAATCGGCAATCTTTGGCTCGTAATCTTCGTCGAGAAGTATGTTCGATGATTTTATATCTCGATGAATTATGGAAGGAGTACAATCATGGTGCAAATAAGCAATACCTTTTGCAGCTCCTAGAGCAATTCTATACCTCTTGTACCAATCCAATTCAGGCGTTTCTCCCTTGATTCTCCTTCCAAGAGCTTCAGAAAGATTACCATTAACCATGTACTCAAGAACCAGATAATTCGATCCCCCTTTCGTTAAGCAAGCGTAAAGCTTCAATACGTTTCTATGTCGGATCGTGCCTAAAGTTTTCGTCTCAGCTTCTAGAACCTTCGTTGGATCTCCTTTCCATAACTGCTTCACGGCGACCGTCCCTCGATTCTTCTTCAAATCGACTCGGTAGACTTTCCCAGTCCCTCCGCTTCCGATCAGATTGTCTTCTTCCAAATTACATATCTCATCACAATCAAATTCGACATGGTGGAAAGATGAAAGCTTCCATTTTGGATCAGTTTCCTTCTCTTCTTCTTCAAAGTTGTTTCCTAAGCCATGGATACGAAGCTTCAAATACTTGTAACAAACCAGCACTGACCCTGCCAAGAGAAAAGATAAGGTGGCAGCTGCTATGCAGAGGAAAACCAGTTTATGTTGAAGAACCTTTTTGTGGGTCTGATTTTCAGAGCAAATGTTCAAGCTAGAATTCACGTGGATCATGTAGTTTTGATCAACACAGAGACCCTTGTTCCCCACAAACGATTTGTCGCCCCCCATGACTAGAAGATCGAATGGGATGTTTCCCGACAACTGGTTTTCAGACAAATCAATGGAGCTTAGCTTCATCTTTTCTAAAGTCTCAGGAATCGAACCGGTAAGTTTGTTCATCGAAAGATTAAGTGAGTTCAGATAACTCATAGATGAGAAGGACTGAGGAATTGTTCCGGTCAATGAATTCCGAGCAAGATTCAAGTCAACTAATCTTTCACAGTTGCCTAGCTCCGCCGGAATCGATCCAGAGAAGGAATTATCTTCTAAACTCATCGAAGACAGCTGCTTTAAAGAACCGATGGCAGATGGAATTCGGCCCGAAAAGTTATTACGACTCAAGTAAAGCTTCTCTAAGTTCATCAAGTTCCCGAGCTCCGGCGGAAGATCGCCGGAGAATTTATTGTTCTGCAAAATCAACTGATTCAAACTTGTCGATAGTTGAATGTCCAGCGAAATGCTGCCACTGAACTCATTATCACTAAAATCAATAATTTTTGCATGTGGAAGTCCCCATAACCCATCTGGGATTTCTCCAGATAAACGATTAATGTTGATTCTGAATCTTTGCAGAGACTTACACTGACTGTAAGAATGAGGAAAATCTCCAGAAAAGCTGTTTTCGAGAGCAAGCAAGAACTGTAAGTTTCCATTTTCACACAAGAACTTCGGAAATCCTCCTGAAAATTGATTCTCGGAAATATCGATACTATTCAACGGTGAAAACCTGCCAAAATTTGGGGGAAATTCACCAGAAAAGTTGTTTCCGTAGATCGAAAATGCAACGAGATTTTCAAAATCTCCAAACCCAAAAGGAATCTCGCCGTGAAGGTTGTTGTCGTAGAGCTGAAAGACCACCAGATTTTTCAGATTTATAAGATTGCCAGGCAACTTTCCATACAGTTTATTTGAAGAAATATCAATTTCCTGGAGAAGAGTTAAGCGTCCAATCTCAGATGGAATTTCACCACTCAAATTGTTCACATAGAGCTCAATCTTGTTGACCTTCTCTAACTTGGAAATCGATCTCGAAATATTTCCAGAAATTCTGTTTCTTGAGATATCCAATGTCTGCAGTGCCTTAAGACCAAAAATCGATTCAGGAATTTCTCCACTCAAATTAGAATCCGCCATATAAAGCCAAGTCAAGTTCTTCAAATTTCCAAGTGATTCAGGAATTTCAGACTCCTCGAACTCATTCTCTCCCAGCCCCAGAGAAACAAGTGCAGTCATATTTCCGACCCAAGATGGGAAAACTCCATTGAAGTAGTTTACTGACAGATCAAGAACTTCCAATTTTCTTAGCTCAGAAAGATCAGGAATGGCTCCAACCATGTCGTTGTCTGTGAGATTCAACACTCTAATATTGCTACATTTAATCAGCTGGGATGGAATTCTTCCAGAAATATTATTCAACGGCAAAGAAAATGATACAAGACTCTTCAGCTCTGAAATGGAATCGGAAATCACACCGGAGAGAGCCATGTTCTCGAGATAAATTCCGGTGACTTTCCCAGAAACTGGATCGCAAGAAACTCCGGCAAACTCGCACGGAGACTCAGAATCTATCCATGAACTAAGACAATTCAAGGGATCATTGAGCAGGTTTTTGAATCGGATCAGAGCTTCTGTCTCCAAATCAAAAGACGCTGAAGAATTGGATGCATAGAAAACAAAGAATATGGCTATGAGAAAATGGAGAAATATGATCTGGGTTTTCGTCATCTGGAACAAGAACTGAATCTATCAGATCAACCACTGAAAACCAACGTCATACATGACAGCATTGTTCGCCAGAATCCAAGAGGCTGAAACCAAAAAGAAAAACAAGACAAAAAATCTAGAAATCATCAGATCCTACTAGGAAAACGCAAAGACAAAGCAAAGATCATGACATAACTGCAGAAATAAACAATAAGAAATCGATAAATCTGAAGTTAACATGTCAAATTTGTCTGTAGCTGTCTAATTATAATAATAAGAATAGAGATTAGAAAAGACTTGGTAGTATTATCTTAATCAAAGAGGGACTGTTGCTTCAAAGTCACTCTTCATAAAAATCAGCAGAAATAAAATCAAATCAAATAATTAGAACCAGACAAAAGGGAAGAAAAATATCCCAAACCGAAAAATCGACGCGGATGAATGAGAAAATTCAAGCAAATCCAAACTTACAGATGATTTCTTTCATGAGCGAAGGAAGGTTCTCTATCATCGTTCTCGGAGACTCACTAGACAGCTTTATCTTCTTCCTTTATGCCATTCCCATCTACAAATAACCAGAGCCTAGCCGGACAAAAACTCTACAAAATCCATTTACCCAATAACGAAACACGAAACCACTAAGAAATCAAAAAAAGGTATCCATGAAATGCGAAAACCCCAGGTATAGAGAGAGATGATTAAGACCTAACTTCCAGACAAAACTTACTCTGAAATGGTTCTGGAATTTAGCAACGACCCTCCATTATTGGGGAGAAGAAGAAGAAGAAGAAGAAGAAGAAGAACGAAACAGAGAACCATGGAAGAGAGTAAAGGGGTCCTCCTCCAAATCAACGAAAATGGAGACTGCAACAAACGACAGAAGACCGGTCACCATTATCGAGCCAGAGAGATGAAAAAGAGAGGCGAAGACGATCGTTCCACTGACCCACGCAGTGAATCAATGGCGGGCATAAAAGCAGTCAGTGGAAACAGAGTTGAACGTCAGAAATAGGAGACTGCCATAAACGTTTGCTTCCGAAGTTTTACCGAAACCATAGTTGATCCATCTCTTCCCGCACGCGTGTAATTTTCATAGGATAATTATAGATATTTAAAATAAAATTAGAATATAAAATTCAATAATAAATTTATAAAATTACCAAGTCTTAATTAAATATTTATTATATTTTACTTGTAACGATCTTTTCACACAGTGTATTTTAAAATACAAAATAATATAATAAGTATATATTTTTTTGTAAATATTGTAATGGCAAATATTAATAAATATTTTATTAGATTAATTGTAATTTAATTTAAACAATCATTGTTGACATTTTTTTCAGAAAGAATATGATCGTATTTATGTAGTTTCGATTAAAAAAAAGAAGGAATAACGATACGTTACAGTGAACAAATGCGACGATTTTGGTGCGACTAACAAAGAACTTAGGATTAAAGATAAAGAAAGAAGGATTAGAGAATTGATTAAGTTGGAAGATTTTAGTTGCAATCATAGGTTGGATAATGGGAAGTGACAAAACCCACTCACAAATTAAACAAGCCTATTTATGAGATTGTGATTAGAATGTCCGACCAATTTATGTGGTTTTATTTGTCATTTTACACCGACGGTTCTTCTTTTTTTTTTTTTTTTATTAAATACGGGTATTTTATTTTTAATTATTAGTGGCAATCTTGATGTTACTTCGTGTATGAACGATCATCGATTTAAATCTTACCTCGAGCGGATGGTGGGTTCGGACTTCCGCGGATTCAGGTTTTTCGTGGGTGTCTTCAAGTTGTTCTTAATTTGAATTTTGAAAAAAACAGCGACTCGAGATTTTGATTGGGTATGATTTAGTAGGGATTTGTGGTTGGATCTAGGTGTGGGCAAACGGGTAACGGGTATCGGGTATGAAGCAGTACCCGAAACCCGGACCTATCCGAAAAAAATGGAAAAATACATGGATCCGGGTATTCCGGGTAGGATCCGGGTATTTTTGGGTCTACCCGAAATTTAAATCATTCCAAAATATTGCTTACCTGGATCCGGGTATTCCGGGTAAGATCCGGGTATTTTTGGATTTTGATAAAAAAAAAACAGAATATCATTGAAAAAATAGTAAACTTGATTCTTGGAGGGTTAAGTTGGGCTAGGTTGGGCTGAGCTGGGCTGGGCTGGGTTGGGCTAGGCTAGGCTGGGCAACGAGTATTAAATACGGGTATCAGATATTTTTACAATACTCGTTATCCGGACTCCCTACCCGTTTACCCGAAAAAAAAACTATATTTTTATCCGTTACCCTACCCATACCCGGCCCGGACCTTGAGGTTTCAGCCAGACCTTAAGGTCCGGTTCGGGTTGCCCACCCCTAGTTGGATCCGCTCTTATCGTTGGATTGTCTCGGGTTTGGACTTTCGAAGAATCACAAACGTTTAACCTATGCGCATGTCTAATGTTTCTACATTATTGCTACATCGAACATTAATTCGTCTAGAGAAAATACGACATCAATGTAGTAATAATATAGGCAAAGTGCAAATATTAAGATTGATATTGTAATTTCCGCAGTTACTTTTTTATTTACAGTGTAATTTTTGGGAAAATCAGGATGTTCAACCATTCCGCCATTAAAAAGAAGAAGCAACAAAACCAAAATGTTCAAGAACTGCCCGAGCGAAATTCCTCGATTGAATGCCGAAAACACGAAGAAAATCACTAAGAAATCAAACTTGTCGAGAAATCGAAAAAAATGGTCTTTGTATAATCTACTTCTGGAAAATCAGGATGTTTTTTTAGCAAGTCCACGAGGATGATCTCTTCATCACTGGCTTCATTTGTTTGTCCTCTTCCAAAGAAACCATCCCCAAATGCGATGGATCCTCCAACATCATCTTTGCGACCAAATATCCGGCAATCGACCATGTCTGGTACTTCCTCGCCTGTTTCCCGACATATCTCCCGTGCTTTCCATCGTAATACTCGGGCCAACTATCCTTGAGTAAACGATTCTCTGCAAGCTCAATTGCTTTTCTTGCCATTTGCGGTCGCCCGGTTTTTATGCACGCAGCAGTCACCAGCCACAACAGCACTGCAAGAGGAATTCGATCAAAATTGAAGATGGCTACAATGGAGAAAATGCATAGGATATTCTTAAGTTTATTTCTTATAGTCAACGCTTATGTGTCGAGCTGTGATTGGTGTAATACATTAAATACACTTTAATTAAACTAACATCTACAATAAGAGGGTGTACTAAAAATGTAAATTTATCATTACTCATGCGTATAATAATACGATCATGGCTAAGCATAGATAAGACGCGAAACCTGGCCAAGATCCACCATTATGATAGCTCCACCTGGTATTCTTCGGATCGCAACCGGTGACGATTCTCCACTCGTGACTTTCGATGGCAGGGTAGCAGATTTTCAAAGGCATTTCTCCCACCAACTCTTCCCATCGAGATTCGATGAGATCCATGATAGCCATCGACTGCTCCAAGGTCGCAAGAGAAGATAGAATTGCAACACAATTTCCCAAAGCAAACCATCGGAAATCCATCCGAGCAGGGCTGACATTGCCGATAAAGTAGCCTCCACGATTTGGCATGAAATCGAACACCCAGTCTGGGATCGAATCGGGGATGACATTAAACTTATTTACTGCTGTGTGAGAATATTCTTCGGTTTTATACCGATAAATGTCATTCAGCTGTTGGAAGTCAAGCCAGAAATAGCTTCTCATGTGGAAGCTCAAGGCGTGAAGCCGTTGAACAATTCGCTCGATAAACTCATTTCCTTCTGCATCGTGTTTCAGCATGGATAAAGCCGATCTCAATGCCATGAAGAAAAGTGCTTGAATTTCTATTGGACACCCATAAATTCCCTGAAAAAAGCTTCAAATTACTACTCAAAGATAATGAAAAGCTCATTATAAAAAATATGACATCGATGAAAAAATCTCACCATTCTACGATCGATCATTGAGCACCCATCGGCACAGAGCAAAGTCGGGAAAGTATCAAAACCTTCGGACAAACAAAGAGTCAAAATTAGTTTCATTCCCTTTTGACATTCCGGCGTCTCGGCCAAAGACAAATCGCCTGTTGACTTTGTATATGCACGAAGGAGAATGATCCACCAGAACCCGGAATCAACAGGTGCAACTCTTCCGATAGCGCTCTCTCCAAAATCTGCAATTAGGGTATCTGTTTTCCGAACAGGATCATGAAGAACTTTGAAGCTTGCAGGCATGGCTCCTTCCCCAAGCTTGAACCTGTCAATCCTTTTCTCCCACCCTTGGAGATGCAGAGTTTTCAAGAGAAAATTTTTAACTATATCCGGCTCGCCATTCATTAGAAAAGCCAAAGCACTAGGCACGAAATCCCGAACAAAAACCTGAGTAAAGAAAAGAAATGCAATCGATGGTTTATCAAGATTTCAAAGAACAAATTCATTGAAGGATAACACTTTCACAAACTGAAATTTACTTGATCGTAATTCAAAACTTCTTCCGAGGCATGATCATATGCAGCAATTGTTCCGACTGGTTGGTCACGGAAATAGACCAAAGATCGCCGGAGAGCTTCCCATGCTTCAGCAACCATGGGGTGAGGCTCGAATGAGTTCCGAGCAGACGATGCTGGAGTGTTCAATCCTGACAGTACACCTGGCCAGACAATGTCGTAGTTATCAAGGCCTGCCCTAGCTAGACTGACAGAGAGCTCACTGAGCGATCGCTCATCAAACGACCTCTGCCTCTCGATGTTGAGCCTTGGCCTGTCAGGCAGCCGCGAAAGATCATGATCGTCCATTTCGGAGATTGAGCAAAGAGAGCTCACGTTTCGAAGTCCTGTCTCCTTTGTTCCATCCATTTCAATCCACCTGATAAAAACTAGCTAAATTGAAATCCAAACTCTCATCTTCTAAAATGGGTGAAAATGTTCATTGTTGATCGAACTACAGATTAAGGTTTTTGATTGCTATCAAGACGATAAGGATTATAAGAATCTATCATTCCTAAATAGAATCTCTATAAATGGTTCATTTCTTTCCAAAGGTGTTAGATTTCATCTGCCATAAAATAGATATTCTTAATCATCTCTACAAAATCCAGCCATAGAAGGCGAAAATCTAAAATCAGATCATAAAAACAAGTCAACGAAGTCAAAAGTTTATCTCTATTGACTATGTTAACATCCAAAACAGGAAAAAAAATTCAAAAATAACACGCGAAAAATCAAAAAAGGAAAATGCAAACTCCACAAAAAGAATACAGCAATCGGCCAATAACCATGAAAATAAACATTAAGTGCAAGTACGACGTGAAACAATAAAATTCCGACAAGCATTGGCAAAACATTATTTTATTCGGTAAAAAATAAAGCAGACAGACAAATCACCTTCCCTTAAACCCAGATCTGAGTACTTGGAAAGAAATGTCAGAGAAATCATAGAAAAAATACAGAAACAAACAGAGATTTAAAAGCACAGAAAGAAAACCAGAAAAAGGAACCTCGAGAAAAAGAACCTCCAAGACGACGAACAGGAGCTGGCCGGCGACGGAGCAAGGTTTCGGCGTAGAAAGGGTGAAGGAAGGGGGAAAAAGATGACTCGTGGTCAACCCCATGACTTTATAGCACAGAGGGAAAGTGAGAGGAAGGCCGTAGAGGTCTATTCGACTTCTTACGAGAGGTTACAGTATACCGGGACAGCCGGTGACCAGAACCCAAGCGCGACCTAACTTGTTGGAGAAACGCACGTGGGAAAAAACAATTCTGACAGTCGTGTCCCCTGCCCGAGAGATTCCTGATTAATAAATTAAAAAATTGACCGGTTTAATTTTTGGTTCAAGTATAAAGTTTTTGTAATGCGAAAGAGGTCATGCCAATCACTTGGACCGCTTTGGGTGCATCCGGTTTAGCCTAATTGGTGGCCTATAATTTGGGATTGCTGATGAGAAAATGCAGTTTAGCCCACAGACCATGTAGTTCTAGTATTGGTTTTTCTCTGAATATCATTGATTTCAAGGTTTGAGTTGGGTTTTAGCTGGCTGTTTGGGTTGAACTAAACCGGTTTTGTAGGATTGCGGTTTTGTAGGCCAATAACAAGTATTTTAATTTAGCCCAAATCATGATCGAGCCATGGACTGCGGTTTTATTAGGAGTTGAGACTAAACCGGTTTGAATGATGAATTTAAATTGGTTTTTAAGCGCAATTTTATTGAATTCTCGGTGAGAAAATTGTTTTGAATAATATAAATTTCTATATTTTCCAAGGAATTCAGAATGTATAAGATCTTCTCGTTTGTAGCTTCTTCGAAATCAAGCCGGGAGAGAGATGCAGAGGGTTGAGGTGGTTGTCGTTGTGGTGGTTTTTTCAATCTTAGGATTGGCATCACCGTCTTCCTCCTTAGATGGTGAACATAGTTTAAAGGCGGACGGAACGGTCTTGGAGCTTGACGATTCCAATTTCGATTCCGCTATTTCATCTTTTGATTTCATCTTGGTTGACTTCTATGCTCCCTGGTGCGGCCACTGCAAGCATATTTAATATGTGAGAAGTATAAATACTATGTGAATCGACTACATGTGTTCTGAAATGCGTGTTTTTTAGAAGTTATGGATATTCGGATCGCGCAGAATACGTAAAATTATATCGATGTAAGGCTGCGTAGTGTTTCTGATGTTTTACATTCTTGCGATTAGGTTTGATTTTCTAAATGTATTGGCGTAATTATTTTCGATGATTCTATACAAATTCCTCTTGTTGTAGGTTTCTTAAATTTTTCTATAGCTAGAGTATGCTCTAAATTTTGAGAAGTTTAACTTATTCATGTTGTATGTCGCAGTTGGATGCTGCTACTCCTTTGCTTGCTGACTTGAAAGAACCTAGTGATAGCAAAAGTAAACGCTGACAATTTACGCGGCTTGCTACAAAATATGTTGTTGAGTATGTTTCTGATTTACTTTTATTTTCAATTGCACTGTTTTTCCGTGATGCACAAATGTTCCCCTACAATGGAATCAGTCTATTTAAAAGATGATGTTAAGGTTCCAATGTAATTGGACGTTGCTTTGACATATCTTTGCTCCCAATTACCTTGTTATTGGAATATTTTCTCTGTCTTTTGTTCTTACATCTTTATGTATCGAAGCATATCGCAAAATTTGCTAAAGCCTTGTAAATTTTATGAGTTTCATCTGCACTAATTATTTTAAATTCTAATGCACGATGATAAAAATTGTTAGTGCACACACTACATAAAAAATATTTATGCATGGTGTCCCTAGCAACTATTTGGGACCAAGGAAAGCAGATTCACTCGTAAGATACCTGAAGAAATTTGTTGCTCCTGATGTCCTCAATCTTGATTCAGACACAGCTATCAAGGCCTTTGTTGAAGAATCTGGCACATTTTTTCTCTATATATATTGGCTTCGGCTTGAGTGAATCAGTTATCTCAACATTAGCTGCAAATTACAAGAAGGCATGGTTTTCCGTGGCTAAGGATTTCTCAGAATGTAATGGTGTCCTATGTTAGTGCACACACTAAATTTGTTGCTCCTGATGTCCTATGTAATGGGGGTTCATAAATAACAAGCAATGATTACCTGATCTATTATTTGAACTCGAAAATGATATGAAAAACATTGGTGGTTATATTTTTTTCTCTGTTCTATCTGGTCAATCACTTACTAAATTTTTATTCTGCATCTTTGAGTTCAGACCCTATGGTGTTTACTTTCATTATTCATTTTTCTTTTAGTTCATTATCTCACCAGATAGATATTTTTTGTCTCTTTTCTACATTTGCAGATCAATTCTTGGAAGAGTTTATTCAACAAAGTCTTCTCCCTCTTGTCATACCAATAAACTATGACACACTAAAGCTATTGAAAGAAGAAGAGAGGAAAATTGTACTTGATCTCGTGGAGGACGTGGAAGAAGATAAGATCAAAAATTTGATTAAGTTACTGAAGGAGGGTGCAGGTGCAAATCGTGACTTGATATTTGCATATGTTGGATTTAAGCGGTGGGAAGAGTTGCGGAAACATTCGGGGCTAAAAAGAAGACAGCACTACCAAAACTGGTTGTTTGGGATGGAAATGAAGAATATTTATCAGTAAGTCACTAGAACCAAAAGGATGATATCCATTGATGCTTTATGAATAGTTTAACCATAGATAACCTCTTAATCATATCATTAAATGAGTGAGAGATTCAATCATTCATTGATGTGTAATGTTATCCTGCCATATCGAGATGAGTTCTCAATGCCAATGAAAATTAACCGACCGTGGTATTTAAGATCCAGAAAATTAATCATTTACTTGGAGAATGTCTGCCATTTTCATGCATGCTTGTTTTGATTTAAGCATTTTACTGCCTGCATAAATGACTGGGCACATTTTTTGTTGAATGCTTATTATCAGTAGAGAAAATGTCTGTTGTTCATCAATGTCAAATATCATTTACTCAATAAAAAATGATGTTGATTCGCAGGTTATTGGGTCAGAAAACATTTCGTAGGACAACCAGGCGACCCAAGTTTCAAAGTTCCTCAAAGGATACAGAGAAGGAAGAACTATAGAACATAGACTACCTGGTCCGTCATTTTTGGGTTACATTAACTCCCTTATTGGTATCAGGACCGTATATATTATGTCTTTTTGGTTGGAATTTTGATGGTCATCACTTATCAGGACCATCAATGGTGATGGAGATGATGAGTCTCTGGCCGAGGCTGTTGATCGAGCCAGTGGTTCTCTTTCAGAGGTTAGACATGATGAATTTAGAAGGGGAGAGAAGGAAGATTAGAATTTTCTGAGGTTATCCAATGTAATGGTGACATGATGAATTCAGCAGAAAAGAAAAGATTCAACAAGTTAGCCCGTCAAACTACATTAACTGTTATGTACCCTCTTATTCCAGCTCCAAAGCAATCATCAACTTCTAATTTTACATAATTTACATCTTTGCTCTCCTTTTAGGCTTCAAACTCAAGCTTGAACCCAGCAAATCTAGCAACCAAATCAAGAAGTTGGAAACTGACCGTAAATCTCCCATTGATTTAAGGCCTTCTTTATCCAAGGCTAAAGCATGAGTTACATACAATTCCTTTCATCATGTGTATCAGCATTCTGGAAGAGAGTGGGCTGAAGCAAAAGGAGAAAAACTTGCAGCCGATTCACTTAATCGCAAAGGGTTGTGTTGGTGGCTAGAAGAACCAATGAAGCTTGATGAAGCATTGCTCGGGCTCCGAATATTCGAAGACAGGTATCTCGAATGAAGAGGAGATAAAGATGGGTAGCCAGAAGAGTAAGGCGAAACCAAATGGGAAGCATAAGTCCTATGAGAAGAAGCATTTCTCAAGTCTACAGAGCTTCTGCTCATGCTCAAAGAAGGCGAGATCCTGTAGGATCTAACCGAGTTTAGAATGTAAGGACTGTTTGAGAGAAATTGGCTTTGGGAAATTGCAAGGGAGTGTGGTGAAGCTGTGACTATATATAGGGCAGAGGATACGGAAGATCTAACAGAAGACAAAATAGAAGAAGAAGCCAACGAGCCCGAGCTGGATAAAAGCAATGGTGTGGACTCCGAAGCTGGAGGATCGCCTGTCCTTGTTCTTGCATCGCGTTTGCATACGGGACAAAAGGTTCTCCAGGAAGTAAGCCACGAATCTACACAAGAAGCATGAAACTCTGCAAAAATGAACGACGGTGGTTTAGTCTAAGACTAAGTGCCATATATTTTTATGTCAAGCATTGATCACCACGTCTTCAAGATTACAATGCAAAAGTAAAACAATGAGGTAAATTTCTGAGTTGAATATAGTGACCTAAGGTTTTTGTGCGTGTGTTTCTAAAGCAAATATTTGCTTGAAAAGTTTTCAAGACTGACAGCATCCAGCAATTATTGAACAGTTCCCTCATAAAAAGCTAGCTACCCTTTTGTGATCTTGCCTATAAACAGATTAACAACTTTAACTCATGATTTATTTTGTGGCAAAGAATGAATATGTTATGACCCCTATTCCACACTGCACTTCACTCGAGGGCACTTCACTTGGGCTTTATTCCGGTCAGCTCTCTCTTTCGGTCAGAACTTTCAGCCTGAGAGGAATCGTAACAAAGAGTGGCCAACCTCACTCGACAACAGAATTCAATTCTTAATAATTTTACAATAAGGGACTTCAAACCCTGCACATGTACCATGGAAGTACAAGTCATTTATGTTACGATTCGTCTCAGGTTGAAGGTTCTGACCAGAAGATTAAGCTGACCGGGAGAATGCCTGTAATGATTAAATAAATTAAATAGAACATTGAAAAAGAAAAGTTTTACGGTCAGGTAAACTTACTGTGACCGCACGGCAAAATTCTGAGCTTCTCACCAACAGTATAGTCTTCAAGGCATATGGCACAAGTAGTTGAAGTACAACTATCATCTAAAACAGATGTAAATATCAAACTCGGCATGGCTTTCACTAATCGACTGCTCATACCATGAAATTCACGAACACGCGAAGCCTGAGGTTGTTCTCGTCTAATACGATGCCTACGAATGAAGAAACAAGTAGCCAATACTGCAGACATAGCAAGTAGAGAAATAAAAGCAATTGCCATAATCGACCATGCTGAGTTTTCGAAGCTCGGAGTTATCCACACTTCCACGGTGTTTGCAAAACTAGCATACTTTTTCAATATCTCGCCGGATTCTTTTGCAACAAACACAGCATGTATCTTAACACCAGCAGAATTCCCTGCCACTGTAATTTCAAGATTATTAGTATAAAAATTTATTTTTATTTATGCAGATAAAGAAAACAAGATCAGCCACGAAGAAACTTCAGCGGGACAATTTCCCGACTCTGTGCTGTCAATGCAAAAGAGTCCATTTTTTGAACAAACGCAACGAGTCCAAAATATAGTATAGTTGTAGAATTATACGGCTATAGATTAAAAGAACTTCAACTTGAAAAGATCCAACTTTGAGTCTAATCTCTCGGGAATGCAGTTTTTAAAATATATTGAAGATGACAGAGTCCAAATTAGGAAGAGGTGATTACTTGCAACCAAAGTGCCGCCTTCAACATTATCGTAAATAATAGCAGCTTTAAACCCCGCCTTCTGTGCTCTTCTAACTTTCTCTTCAAAGCTGCATCCTCCTCTGATGGCAAGAACAAAAGGTGGACCAGTATTCATAGCTCGATTCAATTCATTAGTCAACGAAGAGCATCCATCAAGAGGTTCAGCCACAAACAACCTACCAGATTCCCCAGTTCCTTTAACTGCTGGAGCTGGATTAAAATCGGAACCAGAGCGAGGAATCGAATTAGATTTCCAAGAAATACAAAAAAATACATATTGTATATGTTCACTACTTCCCAAACACAACATTAAATCCCAATCTGTAGCATTTAATGGCTACCCAATCTTCGAAAAAGAAAAAGAAAATAGGATCCAATCGAAGACGCCTTCTAAACCTAACCATATTGAACGGAAGACCTGTACAATTACATTAACCTTGCACAGAGCAGTTCGGAATTGTGATTGTAATCGCATCCTTTTTTTAAAAAAAACGATCCATTATCAAAACCAGTTTGACGCCAATAAAACTCGTCCGAAAAATCCCCATAGCTGAAATTCGCTGAGATTAAGTGGAAAATTTGGAGAGAACGAACCGAAATTAGCTTCCACGTCGTCAAACGAGAGAGTGACATTGTTCCCAATAACCACAACATGAGCTGCAGTCCTGCAGAACGCAGACAAAAGAGAGAGCAGAAGAAAGGCAAGAAACAGACTCATATTTCGAATTCAGATCCGCGATCCCTGAGCGAAGAGAAAGAAAAAGATCCAAAAGAAGCGAATAATCACTAGGGTTCCTCAATCACTGCAGATGGAAACATCAGCTTCCATCTCAGAGAGGGAAATCTCAAATCATCCAACAGCTGTTGCCTCCCGAGTTTTATCCTGGAGCTCCTGTTTGGATTCCGGGAAGTTTCGAGCGCCTAATCCCCAGAATCCTCTCTTTAGGAACAAAATAAAATCTCCAATATTTTACTTTAAATTAATTATATTTACTAATTATATAATTATTTCGGTGTCTACCTAAATACTTAAATGTATTTTAATTTATTCGACATGACTTGTCGTTTTCCCTTCAATTTTATTATAATTTTAATTTTCACGTCTCTCATCTAAGCATGAATTTTTCCATTTTTATGAATAATTTATTTTCCATTCTTTCAATCAATATATAATCATATGATATCTTTATGAATTTGTTACCAAAATGCGAAATTTTTTGCCCCAACATCTCGGCCCGACAGTTTATGAAGGGTAAATTATGATAATTTAGCAGCC
>QAOC01035303.1:777422-859551 GCA_003255005.1 Begonia fuchsioides | reverse complement strand
AAGGTCCACGATTACTCATACACGCGTATAAATACATACGAGCATATCCACATACGTATCTTCTCGTATTACTCAAAGATTAACGTATCTGCGTTAAGTCAGAGAATGCATGCACATTTTTACATAAATTAACATTTTTTTTGTGTATTAAATATGATTTTTTCACTTTCACAATATTCATGAAGTTGCATTTCGATAGATTATCTGATTTACTCTTGTTTGGTAGATCCTCTCACTGAGCCCCGATCACATTCACGAGTCACGTTATCTACGGAGGTATATGAAAAATATATGTATTTGTGATGCCCTTCTTCGGAGGGCATTATCCGTAGACTATATACTATATTCGAACAATGAAAATGGGACATTATTAACTACTTTTGAGTTGAGTGGTCGAAAAATGTTGAGAGATAAAGACACATTTCAAAACAATTATTTATCACGACATAACAAGACCTTGGGCAATATGTCATGTAACATTATGCACGTGTTAGACCTATAATTCATTTATAGACATTATTTAAATTATTGACATTATAAGAGGACACAAGTCCAATGTGTGATGTGACGTGTCATCACAACATGCTAGAAAGCGTGACACATAACTAGAAGATCATGATAGCAACCACATGCCGTTTAATTATCTAGCTTAAACTCTAGTTCATGAGAAATTATAATTGTTTTAGTGACAAATAAATACAATTAATTAACCTAAATGAACAAACATTAACTATTCTTTAATCACTTGCATTTCATGTATTATAGAACTATGAGAATCTAAAGATTAGACGGGTTTTAAGATTAGACTTTAGATTATTATTCTTAATATTATTCGTGATTTTATGGAATTGTTGAGTTTGATTAAATAAATTAATAAAACTTAGCAAGTTGCAGTAATCTAATTAAATTAGTTTCCTTGCTTTACAAGTGCACGATGCAATTTTTTAGTAACTTAATCACATCGATTAACGAACTCATTAATGCTCTGAAAATAATAATAAATATAATGATAAATACAAATAAATAAATGGGTCATTAATTACGACTTTTTTCCCACGGCTCATACGACTCATATCAAAGCCTTCTTGCAAAAAAAATGGAAATAAAGGATTTACTTTTATTATTATTATTATTATTATTATTATTATTATTTTATTAAAAAAAGTCAAAAGGGTAAATTGATTTATGTATTTATCATATAATTGTTGGGAAATTGCTATAAAATAATTATTTTCTTCAAAGAAAAAAAGAACATTGGCTAATTATTTTTCAATCCCAATATTGGATAATAATTCAAAGCAATAATTATAAAAAATAATTCAAAATGATAAAATACAAAATCTCTCATTTTTCGATGCGACCCACAAATTTTTGCTACCACATGCGTTCATGGTTCTTTTCATTCGATTATAATAAAAAATGAAATAAGATAATTTATTCTTAAAATTAAAATACGATAAATATTCGAAGTAATCTAACTCGTCTGCCGTCACGTTGCTTAGCTGCAATTGTTAGATGTCGCCGGCAATCCTACTGCCGGAGGTGGGATCGGCCGGCGGCTTGTTTGCTGATAAGTTCGTAGCCATGGAAGCTTGGTCTCGAAGATCTCCGAATGCAAGGCGTTGACTCGTAAACTGCACAAGTTCTTTTGCAGGAACCTTAAAGACTGGTCAACCCTATTCTGTCGCTTATGCTCTGGGAAGCCTTTGGGCCGTCGGGAAATTTTACATTTGGTTGACGAACTTCGTCCTTCGAGCATTCAACTAAAGCTGCGAAGAACGGGTCCGTTTGGGCCGTCTTCTTCGTCAGTCCGAAGTGGAATCTTTTCGAGGATGGTGGAGTTAAAGTTGGAGGAGGCAAAGGGAGATTCTCAAGAGAAGATTTCTCTTTCTTGATGGTTGTTTGGGTCTTGGGGATTCCCGGAAAATTTTCCCAGGAAAATGGGACGCCGGAGGAGCGGCGGAACGAGACGCCTCGGCTGATCGGAGAGTCGTCGGGGAAGTAAGGCGATTCGAGAGAAGAAGAGGAGGAGGAAACGGAGGAAAAGGAAGAAGTCCGGCGAGAGTGGCGATGTTTCTTCGCCGGAAGAAGGGGTTGAACGGGAAAGGCCGAAGAATCCATGGAAGTGGCCTGGGAGAAGACGATGGCTTGTAAGTGGCGTCTCTATTAAGCTCCACCGATTCTAAATATAATCACAGCCGATAGCGTGTATATATAATATAATTTTATTTGTTTTTTTTTAAATCTCTTAATTAATATATTATTTTAACAATCTATAATTCATCGTAGGGTTATTATTAAAATCACGTGAAATAATACCCAAAATTGTTATTATTATTTTGTTCAAAATTATTTTCAGTGGGTCAATTACACTACCCAATGACTCTGAAATTATTTCGATATTTCCACATATTAAGGTTGTCGATAGTAGGAGACGTCATTATTTTTCTACCGGGAATCCTTAAAATTACCGATTCTCAGTTTTCGATTTCAAACACACAACAAAAACATCAAATTAAACAAAGACACTACACATTAAAATGTACACTAGAGCTGATTCTATATCAACACGTTAACAGGATTCTGCGAGTTCATCATGTCAAATTGCAAGAAACCATGTTCACTAACTTCAAGAAACAAGAACTCCTATGATAAGGTACTTGAATTGAACTCTTGACAAAATTATTAACAAAAAAATTGGATGTTTTTCAAATGTAGCTATGGTAATTCTTTTTTCGGTGCTATACTACAACATACCTGTGTCTATTGCTCGACCCGAAAATTTGATTCTCCTATATATGTCTATCCTCGCCTTTCTGAGTCCTTCTTTAGACCGTATAGGCTGGTTTTTAATGAATCTAAAGACTTCATCATTCATAGATCCGCTTCCGTTTCAGGATAGTCGGCAGTATGGACATAAAACCGATAAGGAAAAGCACGGATAAAGTTTGGAAATCATAAAGATCTTTGATGGTTTTGAGATCTCCAAGTGCAAGTCCAGCCTGATTATAGAGGTAAAAAGGAGTGAGTAACCAATGAAATGAGGAATATGATTAAAGCAAATGCATAATCTACCATCATAAGATACAAAATTTGAGTTTATCAATCAATGCAAGAGGCAATTTAAAGAAAAAATGATAAATAAGTTAAAATACTATATAAAGGAGCCCTTGTTGAAGATGTTGATAATACCCATAAATCTCGTGACGGGTACCGAACGAGGGCAAATATTCATAGTGAACTTCAATAGGGTTGAGCCCTACTGGCCAAGAAGCTGGTGCTTATTTAGATAAGAGAATATTATCAAATGTGAAAGCAGACGGTTTGATTAGTAAATAATTCCAAAGGATTAAATGCAGACTCACAAAAGATTAGATACCTAGAAGTTAACCTCTGTTCTTATGATTTAAGATTCATACAATTTTCTGATCAATGAGGATAGTAAGTTGTTTCTGAGCCAAGGAGAATTCATACACATCTTACTCCGATTTCTCTTTCCGGAAAGGAAAAATGTTACAAATAAGAAGATACCAAACAAGGGATTTTTCATTGATCAAACCAATGGTGAACATAACTTTATAATCGAATGCCGAATTTCTCACTTCCAAAAAAAGGGCATAATTTCATCTAGTAATCATAATTAAGCTTAAATAATAATAATATCAATAATCAAACTCCAACCAGTAGATACAGATAACCCTGAGTCCCATTTCTACTCATTTAAATTCTATAAAGCAGTGACAGTTATAAACAAAAAGCTGCAAAAAAAATTTTGAAACTGCATTTTACAGGCACTAATGCAAGATCAAATGCACGTCGTTAACTAGGATAAGATAGTTCATAGAGAAACTAAATCTCAAATGAGATGATTAGGAAGCTTACCTTCACTGTGATGTAAGATCCTGGGATGAGGCCAATTAAAGTCGCCAAAAAGAATACATGAAATGGAATGTCAACAATCGGTGAGGCTAAATTGATGAAAAGGTTGGGCAGTGTTGGCGTTATCCTCAAAAAAAGCATGTAATTGAGTAGCTTGTCTCTTCGCTTTGCTATCTAAACAAGGATGAGAAATAGATGATCAATTAATCTAGGATATACTAGCATTTGTTAACCAGATCTTAAAAAGATGGGAAAAGAAATTGCATTACCTCTGCCTGGAAAAATTTCAACTTTTCAGGCCACAACCAAGTAACCAAAGGTCTGCCAATTAACTTGGAAAGGAAAAAACAAGAAGAAGCGCCAGCTGTGGCATTAAAGACAACTAGTGGAAGGCCTCTAATCACACCAAAAAGAGCTCCAGCAAGTAATGACATGAAAATTGTTCCAGGAATCATGAATGTCTGCATGAATATGTAAATGGAGCAATAACCCAAACTGAATTGTGATGGATGATCTCTTGCATACATCGAAAAATGATCTCTGTTCGAAGTTTCAAAACAAAAATTCATAAATTAATAAATCAATAAATTATAAATTGTTCAGCAAATATAACCATGTCAAAAGCTACTAAAGAAGAGAAAAACTGGAGTATTGTCAGATCCATCTCTCTTAACAGATACAAAAGGTGAGGAAAAAAATAATTCCAATGTAAATCATTCACAGAAAGATAAAACTAAAATGTTAAACAAGAATTCAAAAGAAGTATAGGAAAGCTTAAAAGAAATCACTAATTCGTTGGATTTCATCTATAAGTTATCTCAGATATTTCAACATTCGGATACAAATCTAAAAAATCATTCCAGCGCTTTCAAAATTGTTTTCCTCTATCACATTCAAAATTTGTGCATTTTTTTCATCAAAAGAATTATCCCATTGATAATTGACAGAGACCACGTTTCACAGTTAAGAACAAAAATAAAGTTTCTGTTCAAAAAATAATGAGAAATAAGCTGAAACATTGAGAAATTAACCAATTACGATCACAACCAGAGAGAACGAAACTTACTTGAGCATACGAAGATCGGAAAGCGAACGCGGGAGCCTAATTTTTTCATAATCAGCTGCAGGCATTGTAAGGTAGACACATAAAAGGCCGGTGGAGAAGATCAAGAAAACGCCAACAGCGGCGGCGGCTTCCCACCGGGAGAGAGGAAACCGATCAAATTTAGGCCTTTTGGCAGTGGGAGAATCATCATCCTTCCCCTTCTCTACATCCCTCATTGCCGGATTCCTTGTTGGCGCCATGCGCAAGAATTTGTAGCAAAATCAATGTTTCTAGATAGCGTGCGAGAGAGAGAGAGAAGCGGCGACTTCGACGGAGCGTTTTCGTTTCGAGTGTCGGAACCGTAGACAATCAACGCAGATGTCCGTACTTTTAAAATATTAATAGCATTTTTTTAAATAAATTACTCTTTTAAAATAAAAAATAATAAAATAAAATAAAATAATAATTATGCCAGACAAATGGCATAGAAAGAACTTGGGCTAAGCAACGTGCATGGGAAGAAGGGGATGGAAGGTTCCATGGCCAGCAAGCCCTAGGTAGCGGAAGGGTCGGTTCTTCGGTTCTTCGCTCTTCTCCACTGCCGCTTCGTCTTCAACGCTTGCTTCTCTCCCTGTATTCGCTCTCAATTTAGCTCATTTTCTCAACTTTCATTCATCTATTTCATACCGCTAATATTGGAAATTTTTAGTCCGATGATTGGCAGCTAAAGAACAAGAGTTCAAATTCAGAATTTTATTGTTCCTTTAGTGCTCGTGATTTGCTGTTTAAGAGGTGTAATCTTTTTTCTGTTTTTTTTTTTGTTTGAGTCGAACCGGCCTTTTTATTGCGTCGAAGCTACAGAATCTGCTATGGCTTCCAAGCGGATTACTAAGGAGTTGAAGGATCTGCAGAAGGATCCCCCCGTCTCCTGCAGCGCTGGTTTGTCCCTTCCCTTTATGAAATGGATTCCTTTTCTTATTATTCTCAACCGGAGAACTGATAACTTGAATTAAGAAATTGGATCCGTTTCAAATTAACGAATCGAAGCTTTGGCCACCTTGGATTAAACTCAGAATCCATGGTGGGGGGATGTTCAATTTAAATTTTTCGAATATTTAGAGAAGGAAAGTTGTGCTCTAGTTGTGATCTTCAACCATGGAGCTCTTATTAAAGCATGTCTGACTAAAAACACTGGAGAAATTCTTGGAAATCATGTTGCTAAATTTATCCCTTGTAATTTGAAGAATCCACTGATGAAATAAGCAGCCACTGATTGATATCTACACCATAGGTTTTTTTAAAGCTCGTATGATCTTAGGCTAACAAAATTGTCTGTTAGGACCACTTGGAGATGATATTTTTCACTGGCAAGCGACTATAATGGGTCCAGTGGACAGCCCCTTCGCCGGAGGAGTGTTTTTGGTGAATATACACTTCCCACCGGATTATCCCTTTAAACCCCCAAAGGTTAGTCTTCTGATATCGCAGAATGATGGATCCTTGTTCTAAAATCTTCGTCTTTAATTAGCTTTTAGTAGTCTGAATTGCTGGTTTGAAAGCAGGTTTCCTTCAAAAGCAAAGTGTTTCACCCTAATATCAACAGCAGTGGCAGTATCTGTCTCGACATTCTGAAAGATCAGTGGAGCCCTGCTCTTACGATCTCCAAGGTGAAGATCTCTCACATTGCCGAAAACAGTTAGTTCAATCCTGATCTCTCGGTTTTTGGTTCCAGGTGCTACTCTCGATATGCTCCTTGCTGACGGACCCTAATCCTGACGATCCTTTAGTTCCTGAGATAGCCTACATGTATAAGCACGATAGAAGCAAATATGACACTACTGCTCGATCCTGGACCCAGAAATATGCGATGGGTTAAATCTTTTAGCTTCTGGGTTCTTTCTGAGGGATCAAAATCTTTGTTGACGAGTCAGTTTTATGAACTGGGTAGATGTTAATTGTGGTGAAACCAGGAGTTGATTTCAATAAAGAATATGATTGGGTAATGAAAATGGGTAAAAAAGGGACCGAAACACCGGAATACCCGAAATAAAAGATGCATATTTTATTAGTTGCAGCCCATAAACATGGATACAGTTGCCGAATAAAATTGGACAAGACGACGATTGACAACGAGTAAATCATGGTTATTGATCGGAATAAAAGCAGAGGCGACCTCAAGACCGTCGGGTCCCTGTCGTTTCAGTTCTCAATGCCCCATGGTGAAGAAGGAGCTTGTTTGTCTTGGTGTTCTTGGAAGAACGGTCAGAGCCAGGATGGCGCTAGCGGCGGCCGCCACTGAACCCAAAACGAACGCCGGCAAGTTACCCCCACCGAACGCGGCGTCGAGGGGACCGCTCACCATAGACACGATAATCTGGGGGATGACGATGGCCAAGTTCAACAGTCCTAGAGAAAGCCCTGTAATTGAGAAAAAGAAAAATGGGTTGTGAAAATAGTTAGAAAAATGGATGGAGATGGTAATGGAGGTCGGTTTAACCTTGTCCGGCACCGCAGGTGACGGAGAAGATGGATGCCAACGCCCATGGAACACTGAAATTCACCGAAAGAGGAATGCCCAAAACAGCAAAGATGCCCAAGGCTGCGGCCTTGATGTTGGAGGGAGGAGCTTGGAGGCCATTGACGGATCTCCAATGCTGCGCTGCCTTGGTCACTGGCACGGTAAGAGCCAGTGAGACGGCCAGGATGAGGTTCACCACGCCCCACCAGTTCTTCACGCCCTTCAACGCACGCCCAATGGGCTCCACGAAGAGCGACGCAACAGCAAGCACGATGGCGTTAATCATCAAACCAAGCGCCCCAGCCCGCACACCAAGGTCGTAAATGCTCTCTTGGGCGGCTGTTCCCTTGGCCTTTCCTCCGTACACTTCGACACCCATCCAGTCAGTGTCGTACAAGAGGAAGGGGAACCACGCGATCCAGTTCAAGCCTGTGACCAAGAACAGAATCCACATGGGCTTAGAGAGTTGCTTGAACGCCGAGGACAGTTGCCTGAAGAATGGCTCCCCTTCGTCCTCCTTCTTTCTCACGAACGGAATTTCACTCACCGTCGTGACGGCGATCGCGGTGACGATGAGGAGGAGGATGATGTCGATGATGAAGCACGACTTTAGATTTGCGCAGTAAACGTCGCAGGCTTTTGTTTCGGTGAAGGGGAAGTACTTATGGAGGCCGTCGTACGAGCCGGCGGCGTAACCCAGAACGTTTCCGACGGCCATGAAGAAGGCGAAGAAGCCATTAGCGAGGCTCATTTTCCTGTAGTCTCTGCCTGAAAGATCTGCTAGAAACGCTCTGCAAGGTCCTTGCAGCATGTTGTTCGCAACGTCAAGGATCCAGAAACCAACCACGAAAATGGCGACTGCTCGTGGCTTTGTTTCCTTCAATAGATCATCCCCGGCCACATGACCGATGTCAGCGGCGAAGCCGATGAGGAAGACGGCAATGGCTACAAAGCCCGCTCCGGCAATGATGAACGGACGTCGACGGCCGATTGAAGAGGTACACCGATCGCTGTAGTATCCGACGGTGGGCTGAACTAGTAGACCAGACATAGGGCCGCAAAGCCAGATGAAGGCCGCCCACATGTGGGGAACTCCGAGCTGCTGAACATAAGGCGTCAACAGCGAGAGTTGCAGAGCCCATCCAAATTGAACTCCGGCGGCAATAGACGAGACGGTGATAATCTTTCCGAGAGAGCTTGAAGCTGGATATTCAGCTTTAACTACCGTTTCATTCTCCATTTTCAACAACGGCGAAACAAATATTTTCCTCCGTGTTTGAAAATCAAATAGCAAGAATTCAAAGATCTAAAATAGAGAATGGTGATCAGGTATATAAGTGGCCTATATATCTGATCGCAAAAACCCTCCAAGCTCTCAACGAAAGATAGAAGAAAGCTAAACGTTCCCCAGAGGACTGGTCTGAATAACAATGGCGTCGGAAGGGGAATTTATAGTACAGATGGAGAGATAAAAATAGAGAGAGAGATATATAGGTTTAAGGGGAGCCATGATTAACGACGGTGGAGGAGGAGAGGTTGAGATGTGGACAGTATTTGACCTGAACGGAGATATTGCCGGAGAGTGAACAGAAAACTGGTTCATCTCTGTATCCAAAATTATCGGATTTGCAGATGGTCATCCACCGTATATCTGTTCAGGCAAATCAAGAATCCACCTGGATTGGATCTTGATGCTTAAAATTGGATTACTATTTGGGGCGAATTTCGATGAGTTGGACATTAACGAGATACAACTATACGCACTCCGAAGATAGGAGCTTTAAAAAAAACCAGCCAAGAACAGTAAAATGCAGAGCTTTTAATCCATCGTATTTCCGCATTCCAACATTTTCTGGATAATTCTTGTTTTTTTTTTCTTTTATTTCCCAACAATTTAAACCTTAAAAACTTCAAAGGCAGAACATAATAATGTCTGGTTCTAGCTAGTAGCTACTAGGATCGTAAAGATTGAATCTTTTTCTTCATTTTCTAACAAATGGAAACAGATTCCACACGAACTATTACACTGTATTTAAACAATATAAGCACCTTAACTTTGGTACTAGACCAATCTAGCTTTCGGGTGGACACCAGCAGAGGACATTATTAGCCAAAACAAGACACATATTTGGAAGGCTACATACTAACACTTGGGGGGACTGTTTTTCTAAACAATTTTTCAAAGAAAAACTCTTTTTTTTTCAAATAACACTTCACAAACATACCTGTAGCTCCTCAAAATCCCATCGAGATTGGCATAAGAAGCAGCTCGAGGCGAATCTATAAGATCGAAATTCAGCTACCGTTTTTCAGAAGAGAGTGAGAGTCTCTTCCCATGGGAGCATCTAACCTAGGGCCCACTTGCGTTGACGACGACGAAGAAAGGGCGGGTCCAGAGGGTGCTGACACGGAGAAAGCACTGTTCATCGACGACAACTCGGGTGCTGCATTTGGGGCGGGAGGATTCTCAATTTCTCTAATCCCTTCTAGCATTTGAACCACCTTCCCCATATTAGGCCTCTGAGAGGGCTGCTCCTGAATGCACCAAAAGCTCACTTTGATGGCCCTCAAAACTTGCTCCATGTTTATCTCTTCTTCAGCCAGTCTTTTGTCGATGATCGCCATGATATTACCCTTTTCAAACTCTTCATAAGACCAAATGGAAAATTTTTTATGGTTTGTATCGGGCGAAATGTCGTAGTTTCTTCTTCCGCTCACAATCTCTAGCAGAACCATTCCGTAGCTGTAAACATCGGATTTGGAAGTTAATGGCAGATTCGCCAGCCACTCCGGACCCAAATAGCCTCGAGTTCCTCTCACGCTGCTGAGAGTTTTGTATCTCTGGTCTTTCGGGTTTATGAGCTTAGCAAGGCCGAAATCAGAAACTTTCGCGTCGAAATTATCATCGACTAGAATGTTTTCTGGTTTTATATCACAATGAATGATGCAATCTCGGCATTCTTCGTGAAGATAAGTAATGCCTCTGGCCGTGCCAAGGGCAATGTTGAATCTATAAGCCCAGTTAAGGAATTTTCTAGAACTTTCATCGGTCTTGAAGAGAAAACTATCGAGAGATCCGTTTTTCATGAACTCGTAGACTAATACCCGACGCCTTCCCTCCGAGCAGAAACCGATCAACCTCACTAAGTTCAAATGGTGGGTACTACTGATTGTTGCCACCTCCATTCTGAACTGTTTCTCCCCTTGCTCGATTCCCTCTAGTTGTTTGACAGCAACAATTGTCCGATTGGAGAGAGTTCCTCGATAAACTGCTCCGAACCCTCCTACTCCGAGCTTTTCCTTGAAACCCTTTGTCAATCTATGGAGTTCTTTATAAGAAAACTGGATTGGAGCCCCGGATGCATACTCCAAAAGTGCATACTGTGAGGAAACTGCCCCAAATTTAGGGTTTTTTCTACAGCATAACCACCATAGACTCCCCTCACAAATAATCAAAACCAAAGCAGTGCTGAGGATTACAATGACTACAACCCAAGCAGCCAATCCGCCATTCTCCCCTCTATCGTCCGATATAGGCGATGGGTTCGGAACAACTGGTTCGCAAACCTTGACGTAGGATGAGCTTGGCAGAGTGGGGCTCTGATAGCCACTGACGAAATTTGTTGTTTTTTGAGAACATTGTCCGCTTCCGTCCGATGGAGAAGTCGAAGCAACACAAGCAGAACTACTCAGACAAGTCAACCTACAAGCCGATTGACCTGCATAGATTATCTGCTGAGTCTCCGGTGGGTATGTCAAAAATAGTGTGTTCTTTAATTCTGCAGCTGCTGTGCCATTGCCTGGACAATTCTCGAGTTCCACCTTCCTTTTACACCCTTTTCTCATATCATTCGGATCGATAGGTGAGAAATTCTGAGTTGGGCATCCACAAATGGCGTCACTTTCATTGTAGCTACAAATTCCATAGTTCCCACAGTATCCGAAAATTCGACATTTGTTAGAAAGAGCAGCCCATGTCTCTGTTCCATTTCGGCCATCTCCAGCATCACTATAAATCCTCAAATTCCCATCAGTGTCTAACTTCAAAACCCTCATTATCTGTTCTTCAGCAGAATAGTCATTACTGTAAATCAGGTCTATTTGAGTTGGCAAAGAGTTATCAAAAATAGATATAATCCCAACTGATCGGAGTGATATGAATGGGGAGGTTAAATTAACATCCACCGAAGAATTCATCCCTTGATTCCAGTAAATTGTGTTGTTATTCCACATAAGAGTCAGATTTCCAGTTTTGAGTAAGGTAAATGAGTATGAGCCAGATCGGAGAATCATACCGACAGTGAAATTCTGCCCGGTAACGATCGTATCGGTAGGAGACGCGAAGGAAGACCAGACGGTTGATGAACCATTGAGAAGAACGAAATTTCCGGAATCGTCGAGAGAAGCAGAGGAGACACCGAGGTTGGCAGTATGTGACTCCCAGGTGATGCTGCCGGAGCCATCTACGAGACGAAGGTTACCGTTGGCAAGGAATTGAAGGGTTCCGGCGGTGTCCACGGTGGCGCCGCCTCCGACGGTCCAGATACGGACTCCTTTTAAGTAGGAAATGGCGGCGAAGAAAGAAGGGGAGGACGAGGAACTTGTTGAGGGGAAAAACCCGAGAGAAAAGATGTTGTTTGGAGAAGACCATGTGCCGTTTAGATTTGATGCAGAGAGAGAAGAGCCAGGAGATATGGCGGGTTCTGATACCGGAACTGAAATAAAGAAAAGCAAGAGCATAAAGCTTAGAAGAGAGTGAAGATTTACACCCATTTTCGGAACCAGTTTGCCTACTTCAGCTAGGATCTACTGGGTTGAAATTCTTCCCTCGGCTTAATGATATACAGAAAGAGGAAGAAGCTGATTTAACTCCAATGGCGGACTTGACTAGTGGGTGAACAGCGGAGACGAGCAATTTGGGGTTTTCTGATTTTTCATCTTTTCAACTTTCCAGAGCGGTCTAACACGGATTTTTGACATTGTCAAAACTCGAAAGTCCATTTCTTTTTCTTTTCTCGTTTGCTAATCAAATGTTTTTCTTTTGGTTGTCCTTGACTTTGTCAAAACCAGTAGCAGTTCTTCCAAACAGATTTATGGGCCGGCTTTGCTGCCGTTGGGCCAAGCACCAGTCTGGTCTTGCGTGGTTTCATTCAATTTGGTCCCGGAGCTCGAAATCAGTTCTGGAAGACGAAGCTCGCCAGTCGCAATGCCCTCCATCTTCATTGCCGTTCAGTGTTGCCAGTGCTCCACCATGCAGGCATCTCTCTCCCTCTCTCTCTCTCTCTCTGTGAAAGACGATGAGAATTTTGATGTGATTTGCGATGATTTGGATCCATTTGTTCAGGTGAAGCAACAGGCGAAGGCTGGGAATAAGTGGGTGTGTGCAGTTTGCAATGAGAAGCAGTCGGTTCGGAAGATATTCGCTCGAGGGCCTATGGCGAAAGACATTCGAAAATTTGTCCAGGAATTCAATATGTCCCGGAAATTTGCCGAAGAACAGGCCCTACATTCTTCGTTGAACGAAGTCGAAGCCATCCAAACCAGTCCGGAGGAGAAGAGACGAAGCGATTGGAGCGAGTATCTAGACCTCCCAGAGAATCGTACCCTGAACGAGAATGAAAAGCAAGAGCAAACAACAGGAGGTTTCCATTATCGCACACCATTTCCATGTCCATGTATCTTCTTAACTAATTTATTTTCAGAATTTTATATCCACCTGTGACATATCTTTTGAATTTTAGTGCAGAGGATGAACTGGAAGGAAGAATCGTGACAGAATTTCCAGAAGAGCTGTTCAAGAAACCTAAACTGAACAAGCAACTTTGTGGATCATACAATCAAAATAGTGATCACCTATTGAAACCAGTTTTCTCAAAGAAGAACAAAACTAGCGGAAATAAAAATCGCCATGGTAACTAAGTTTGCTTTTCTTGATAGTAAACCTAAATCTACCGTTTGATGACTATATAGCTATCACATCAACTGTATACTGTTTGTAAATCGGCTGCTGCAAATTCCTTACCTTGAGGGACATGATTATTCAACTATCATTTGTTAGGAATAACTTAAATTAAATTGATCCATTCATCTGAAATTTTTCCCCTGCAATTCCCAGTGAATCCATTGTTTGATTCTGCAAGACAGTAATCTCATAAGCAGTTTATTGCCTGTGAAAAATGAGTTAGTCAAAAGTCTAGTGGGTATTTTGTGCTGTCTGATGAAAATTTCCTTGGGATTAGTATGCTCGAATCAAACTTAACTCATATGCATTCTTCTGTATGTTGCATAATATTTAATTTGGTTTCCTAGAGTCTAGAGTGACTTGAATTTTAGTCGTATATCTATATTGGAGTTCGATACTTTTTGTGTATATTGATATATGAGTCATAAAATTCATTGTTACGTGATTTCAACCCAGTGAATTCCTCCTATTCTGTGATTTTTCTTCTTGAAGTCCACGTAAATCTTCATTTTTATATTTTCCCTGTTTATTTTATTTTTCCATTAGAGTTCGATTCTCAATATAGTCACTCATATAGATGAAAGTGTTCATATTTAAAATGAATCCTTGATTTCCAAGGTTTTTCCTTTGGTGTCCATAGTGTCCGAATAGAATCTATATCTGACTACTAAACACAAAATAACAATCCATTCCTTAAATTGTAGTTGGCAGGAAGCAAAACGATGACCATATAGAAACTAATATGGCGTTGAAGTTAAATAGTTTCGTGCCTAAAGATCGACAGGAACCAAGGAGCTCCCAAATGACCTGTACTAGTGGAGCTTCAAAATGGGGCAAATACATGACAGAAGTGGAAGATTCCGACCAGCAGAAAAGATGGGAAAAATATGCAATCGACGAAGAGGTGGAAGACGATATTCATCATGACTTCAAATGAGTTCTCTTCGGCTCTCGGTCGGTCGTCTTTCTAGTTGTTTCCTTTCTGCATATTTTCTTATCGAGCGGTTTTAGTACAAAAAGAAATTGAGAAATCTACGTCTGCGACTTATAATGTCTTGTGATTGGATAGAATATTGTGGAGGACTCTGTTGCTCATAGGATAGATGATGAGTCAGGTGTCTTGCGTTTGGAAAATGCTACTCCTAATTGTTATTAATTGCAATTGTTTCTTTCAAAGTTATGGTTTCTTCACCAAAAAGTATGGTCAAATAATTTGAACTAGGAAGTCGGATCTTGTTTAAGCATGGTTCAATTTGATATATAATTTCTTTGTAAATATCTAATTTTGGCAACACAGTAGCTGAATGTGGGCAAAATAGAAGCGGCACTGTGGTCTGGTTTTGGTCACAGATGGAATTGTCAGTCTCTTCGATTTGGATTTGGATACGGTTTTTCTCTTCGATTTGGAAGTTGCAACTACCTAATCTTTCATCATGCATTCTGACATTTGAGTAAGCAGTTTTGCAGTGTGTGACCTTCAACCAGCCAGCGCCCATAGGATATGACCTCTGCTCGAAAAACAGGATGCTTCTTTTTGGGATCTTTGATGCAATGAAGCGTGAATTTTGTAAAATGAACTTCACTCAGTTCTTTTTCTTCTTTGACACGGATAGCCGGCTGTCTACTCCAAACAAACGCCAGCACATTGTCGTAGACCTGGAGCAAGTACGTGGTCACACTAATTAAATTGTTACTGTCATCAGGAAGGACATTCCCATCCTTATTTAGTCCCCTAACAGGTCTGCTAAGCCAGCATCCATGTTCTATACTATACGCGCGAATGTAATTCTTATTCCGAGATGGATTCTTGCTGCCGTAAGAAAACAAATAGGCATCGTATAGCACCACACCTGGAGACCATTCTCCAGTGAACCACTTGCTCACAATCTCCCATTGCCATGATTTGGCATCAAAGTAAGCCGCCAAGTGTACAGGACGATTTCTATATTTGGCCAAAAAAGCATCGCCATGGACATGGAAGAATATCTTTGAGCCATTGACAGCAATGGGAAGCATGTAGGAGACTAAGGAGATGTACGTAGCAGGCAAAGGGGGCATTGTTTTCCACGCAGTATCTCCAGCAGATAGACCACGAAAGGTGGGTTTCCTGCTCTTAAAAGAATCCCCTGTCACAAAAATAGTGTTGGCCGCCCAAACAACAGATTTATGGGTGGGAACGTGAATACTATAGGAAACAACTTCAGGCCCTGGGACTAACTTCCAGACATTGTCAATGTTTGAGTCCCACACCAACATATCGGTCATCGGAAAAAAACGACCTCCACCGCTAAATACAGATTTTGGAGGATCGTAGCCACAAATGAAATAGAAGCGCTCCCCAACGAGTAGAAGGTCGCTTGTGAAGGGAACGAAAGCTAAATCGGGAAACTTCAAAGGTCTGATTGTATCGGCCTCGTTGTTGTAGATTACGAAAATTTCCCCTTCTTTTGTCTTATCTTCCACTTGTTCTAGTTTGATCTTCTTAGGAGGGGACTCTTCCTCGGCATCATTGAAAACATCGTCATAAGACAAGAAGCATTCACCTATGGCTTCTTCCTCGAAATCATCATCAGAAGACATAGCTGAGGGAATGTATGTGGGAATGCTGTGGAAAAAGGCTTTAGCTTTGGCGGCTTCCTCGGGATCGGAACCAAACGGATCAGGGCTACAATGGAATAAGGCTTCAACTCTGGCTTCTTCCTCGGCTTCTTTTAAAGGGTCTTGGTAGTCCTCCTCATCTTCGTCTTCGACTTCGACTTCCTTGTCTCGGTTGAGGTTCAGATTTGGAGGCACATATTCCGAATCTTCCTCACCGTTAGAAGTTTCAACCAGTGGACGACGATATTGAGGCGCTGGAGAGTCCCCCTTTTCCTCGATCACATAATAAAGTCCATGAGAGTCGCCCCATGTATCAAAATGAAGATATATGGGAAATTGTTTGGGGGGCATAGGAGGAGAAGAGATGGGAGTGCGTTGTTTCTCTGCATCTGCCCCCTCAGATAGAACCATTTTGCCCATGCTAGACAATCCCTAACAAAATGATAGGCTGTTAACAAAAATGATGTAGCATAAGTAAAGCAAGCCCGCCCGTGCACTGGATCGTTTGTATGATGAAAATAATAGCGAAATTTCAAAGCCAGAAGTTGAGGGATATATCGGACCTTAGGAGAGACTGAACAAAGACGACAATCGACGACTAGATGACTGAACGGACTGCGGCCTGCGAGTGCGATGTGCGAAAGGCGAGGGAACGGTGATTAGGGTTGCCAAAATGCCGAAAGGAGAAGAGGGGAATCCGGATCTGAAAGGAGAAGACAGCGGAGACGGCAATTGAAATGGATGACGGGAGGAGGACGAGTGATTTTAGATTAGAGTTTGAAAAATATGAAATAAGGTTGGGCCGGTTTTTTTCAAAACTGTGAATTGGACCGGGGATCCCAGTTTTTAATGTTCAAACCATGGCCAGTTTTTAAACACACCATAACCGACTCCTACCGCACCAAACCTGTGAAAGCCCAAAAAAAAGTTCTAAATTAATTGATTGATTAATTAATTAATTAATTAATTTCTTTAATTAAAAAATCATTCTTCTCTTTGCAAAAACCCCTCTCCCCCGATTCCCTCTCATTTTATTCCTTTCCCAACCCATCTTCTTCAATTCTTTACCATCTTCAGCCGATCAACTCATGGTTTTTCGGGGTTTCCATTTTCTTCAGACGAAAACGCTCCCTCTCTTTTAAAGCTGCATTTTTTTTGTCCCATGTAAACTTAACCTAATCGATTCTTTGTTGGAGGAAAACCCGAAGTTGATTTCAGAATTCAAGTTTCAGCCAAGAATAATAGTTGAGAAAGTAGCTACCACGTCAATTGTATACTGTTTGTAAATCAGCTGCTCTAAATTCTTTACATCGAAGGACATGATTATTCAACCATCATCTGTTTGAGATATCTTTAATTTAAATTGATCCATTCATCTGAAAGTTTTCCACCAAAATTCTCAGCGAATCCATTGTTTGATTCTGCTAGACTGTAATCTCATAAGAAGTTTATTGCCGGTAAGAAATGAGTTAGTCAAAAGTCTAGTGGTTTTTTTGTGTTGTCTGGTGAAAATTTCCTTGGGATTACTATGGCTTGAATCAAAGTTAACTCATTTGCATTCTTTTGTATATTGCATAATATTTAGTTTGATTGGCAAAAATTTGGTGTGACATTAATTCTAGTTGGTCAGGTCGTATATCAATATTAAAGTATGATATTTTATGTAAATTGATGTTGTAAAATTCATTGTTATGTGATTTCGACCCACTAAATTCTTACTATTCATTGGTTTTTCCCTTTTGAAGTTCACGTAAATCTTCATTTTATCTTCCCCGTTTCTTCATCATTGTACTCACAAAACCCGTAGCCTTTAGGGTTTTGTAGTCTCTCTATCAATAACTAATCTGAAAAAATATTAGGGAAATTAATCTCAACATTCAACTTGATACAAAAAGGAAATGACAGAAAGTCTGTACACCGTACAACAAGTTCATGAAGAATCAAATAGATGACATCAACAAGAAAACCACACAACAATGTAACAACAAAGCATTAATCCTGTAAATGCATATACACATGTTCTGCCAATTTAGTTGTTGTATATTTGACACAGTTCAATTAACAAAAAAAGTGCATTGGATGTAGTTTCCTTCATGAACAAGAAAAAGATAAGTTATAAAACAAACCAGTTAATTATGCAAGCGTCAAAACAATTTACCATATTGAAAAACATCATATATTAACCTCAATAGACAAAAGAGTATTTGCAAACAAAAGTATGGCTATTTTGTATGAAAAGACATCATATAATAACCTCAAGTGGATGAATTTAGATGCTTATAAGAATTTGTTCCAACGTAAGTTTCGTTGTCCTTATTATAAAGTTCTCAAAACATAGAATTTTGGATGATAAACATGATTGTCCAATAAGTATTGAAATGGTTATGGGATACAATAGCTAATGATTTTGAAACACTTTTTTCCAATGCAAAGGATCTTGTCTTGCAATCGCCAAGTGGAGAAAACATCGAAAAAATTGCTTGTGACTATTCTAATTGCAATCCAATAATTTTTCCTAAACCATCCACAAAATTCAACACTGGGCCAGGAAATAGACACAAGCAATTTGATGGCAGGAAACTCTACAACTACGAGTTTTACGCTATTGAATTTTGCAACAAATGCATAAAATTCAATCTAACATAAAATATATATACATTCGGGCGACAGAGTACTACAGATTGACATAGCAAAAATAAGTCAAGCTGTGATTTGGCAGCATCTTCACTTTGAACTTTAAAAATTTGTCACATAAACTCCACCATGCTTGCCGCTAAAACAAATAAAGTTCCACATAACCTGACTTGTGGATCAAATTTTTTGACAAAAAATCTGACCTAAACCCAACAAAACTCTCTCTCCTCTCCGGAGATTTCAATCAGATGCTCCTTCGTAGCATCATGGTATGTTACCGACTGAAGAAAAATGACATAAAAGATCACTCGTTTGAAATAAGAAACCAAGAAATTTGAATAGCTTACATTCAAGAGCCATCCGTTTAAAAGTTAAGATGAACGAATATGTTTTTAATCAAGTACAAGATAGTATTCACAATCTATCATTACTTTAAAAACTTCAAATACCCCCAAAAGACTCAATTTTCCATAAATTCCACTGAAACTCAACAATAGCAACAACACATTACGAACAAGAATTCAAAAAGTGGAATGAAGTACCAAAAACGTAGCGGTGTTGAGAGGAGGCCTTGAATCAATTGTAGAAGTATAAGAAGTTGAAGCGAAGCGTCATCTTTCTCCTTCATCGCATCCCGATTCTTGGGCTTCGGCTGAAATGGGAAGCCGAGAATATCTAACGCTGATAATCGAGGAGTAAAATTCCAAGATGGAGATTTGAGACTCCCCTGCAACTTTTCCTTCGCCAGAGGGAGAGAGAAGCACTGAAGCAGAGCCCAGGCCACACTAACTATGGACTCCGGAGTCTGATTTCGGCCCAGTCGGCTCAGCGGCCACTACGACGGCGAGAAATTGCCAAAAGGAGCAGGTGTTGTTCACGTGTAGCCAAATGTCAGAAAATGAAGACACTCGTAGATAGAAGAGCAATATATATCCTTCGAATAATCCTCACAAATCCCGTTCTTTTCGTTTCCTCGGACTCTGGCTTCTTTTTTACACCGACGAGGAGGAAAATCCTCGAGGAGATACGCTCTAGCCCTTCATTTTCCCATTGCCTGTTTTGCCAAATACAGTAGAGGCAACTCTTGATCTGATACTTGAATTGATAACATATTTATCTTGTCGTAGAGCCTCCTCAGACAATTGAAGAAGAACATCGGGTTTGTCTGTGCTGAAACTGAGCAATTCCTCTGGTTTAATCTCCGAGGGGATGGGATATGTGAGCTGGGCTTGGAGTAAATGGGGCTAGTCGATATATGGGCTGGTCTGGGCCAGGACACGACAAATACAAGACATCACTGTTTCTGTGCTTCATGAAAAAAAAAATCTCGGCTGCTTTGCATGACCAAATTTCTACGTTAATTACACTTAAAAATATGAACTACTTGAGATTCTGGTCCAAACCGGTGAAACCAACAAACTTCAAGTTATATAAAGCACAAAAAAATTTCTTCTCTTTTCTGTTCAAGAAAAATAATTAATATAATATTCGAATTAAAAATAATTAATATCATAATCTAATTTTAGTGAATTCAAAGAAAAAATCCAGCCTCACGAGACAATGGGGCTTCACGTAAAGCTATTTCTTCAAGATCCGGACATTGAAGAATCTAACACAATAAAATACTTGCAGTGAGACCACGAGGAAGAGGCGAGTAGAGCTTACAGCATTGGTGTCTGGACATAGGAAAGGGTCATAGAGACAAAAAGAAAAGATAATAGCTTTAGAAGAGAACGTGTATATTTAGCGAATATGTTTTATGATTTAATCGCTGAAATACAAATTCCAATACGAGAATTATCAATATGATAATTACGTCGTATAAACACCATCAATCCTTAGACAAATACATCAACAACAAGAACAAGAAAACGTGTTACACCATCTGGAGGTTCTCGGGACTATTCTAGTAGCCCTAACTTTCTTATACGTAAGGAATCCAATCAAATTATGATCTAATGCCAACAACATCAACAAAAAATTTGGAATTCCAGATTTAATTTTGGGGATGTTTTCGTGCATTGTAACACAGTCTTCTAATGCTGTAACATGCTGATGCATTACCAATATAGACTTGGATCGCTTGGAACGTGCCTGTCTGAGCATGAGTTACCCTTTTGGTCCAAGCAGAATCAAATCAACCCAGTGCAGCAAATTAGTAGTTCTGCTAGGAAGGCTCTACTTGATCTCTTCGTAGCACTTGCAGGATTTGAATGACTCGCTGTCTTTGATCAGTTGGTAACAGATTCATCTGTTCACGAGCTAAGCTCAGAACTTGCTGCAATAGAGCTCGGGGTTAGGCAGCAGCTGAGACATGTCTAAACACGTCCAAATTCATTTGCAGAACCCAAGACATACTGGAGAAAGTCATCACAAGTCTAAACAAGTACAAGTTTTTCACTAAAAAATAATTAAACTTCAAAAAGTTGAAACAAATTTGGCACCTGAAATTCTGCATCGGTTGGGGGAGGGCGAACCGAACGAGAAGATGACTGTGAGGGAACATTTTGGTTTGGCGTTCGAGAAGGCTCCCCGGGATGTTGTGGTGTACGGAACAGCATCTGCTGCTTATAGGAAGTCGGGTTTTCCATTGAACTCGCGGTACCGAACAGACTCCAAGCCTCTATTGTACCTTTTATTGCTTTCCATTAAACATATGTTGAAACCATTTTCCATCTCATGCATAGAAGTCACAGAAGTCGCAACCTATCTGCATATCAGGTCAAGAAGCTACCAACCAAAATCAAGAGATTAAAAGAGAAAGAGAACCACAAGTAACTGGTTCTTTAGAATAAATAAAAAAATCAGAATAGAGATATAGAACAGACTCCAGAAAATTGGCTTCAAACCAAAACAAAGTAACTGGTTCTTAGCTTGACCCCAATATGTCTACTCTTCTTTGCTTTTGTACAACAATCAACTTTAGCAGCAAGATAATCGACGTTGCTTTGCCAATACATTTTACAATCAATAACAGAGAAAATAATTTTTGCGTAATTTCTGCTTTGATAGGAATTTGAAAACCACAAACATGTTTTCTCTTATCCTGGCAAAAAAATTATCATCATTTCCACTCCATCTGAAATTTACAAAATAATACGTCATATAAAAAGTTTAAGTCTATTTCACATAAGACGAACGTACATCAAGAATCAAACAAAAGACAAAATATCTTAAAAACCATGCTACCTAAAAACTGGCCAAGATACTCCTGCGACAGCTCCTGTTCCTTTGACAGAAAATACATCAAGACTTACCTTGAAATCTGGCGTTGCTTTACCAATTCTAACATCAAGCATGTTGATAACAATCCTCTATAAAATCATGTCTCATAAACAAATAAAGCAAAGTAGTTGGATGAAACTAAAACAGAAAACAAAAAACTTATAATTATTTTATTTACTAAAAACTAACACACTAAAGGTGTGGACATTATAAACTCAGTTCTAAGCATTTTCTGCAGCATAAGAAATTGGAATGTAAGTGCAAGATACCAGTGAAGAAACAAATAAGGCAAGTATGTTGATAGTAATCCCCAGCACAAGATACCAATGAAGAAACAAATTATGCAAAATATGTTAGATAAGAATTTTCAGAAAACTATCTCTAAGACATAAAGAAGTAAAAATACTTGAATGAGTATCTAAAAACAGATTAATCGACAAAGTTCTCCCATTTGCGTCTTGAGGATTTCTTGGTTCATGACTGCTATGAGATACTGAATATTTGTCTCCGGGGAAAAATCAATCTGCTTCAACTGTAGAGTAACAAAAAATTGAAATAAACCAATAATGAGTTATATTTTAAAAAAAAAAAGATTAACTAAACTAATTGAGAATTACTTATTTATTCACTTGCATAAATTTTCTAACATGAAATTCTCTTTTCCAATATCCTTATTGTAGAGAATTCTTGAAGTTTGAAAGGATATTGTTCATTGTACATTGCAAGAAATAGTCCCCTATAAAGACATAATAATAAGTCGGGACACATCTTCAGTAGAGCATCAAATCCATCTTTAAAGCTCATCAGTTCATGTTGATTTAAGATTGTTACAAATAATATAAAATAAAATGATAAGCATTAGCTAAAATTTGAAATAAACTAACCTGATCGCATGGATCTGCATTATCAATGTAATGTTTGACACAGTTGTGTGCAAAAAAACCAATTTGTTCTCCATTACAAGTCATATCATTAATTTTGCTACCTCTGATTGTTTGTTCCATAATATAATCTCGACATCCTTTCCGTACCCAACTTCCCAATTTACGCATTTCCAAGACCAATTTATAATTTTGATGTAATTTATGTGTTTTACACAAACGATGTAGCGTGTCGAGAAACACTAAGGATCTTTCAACATCCCAAGTAACTGGATGGTTGTACAACACTACGTAAATATCCTCGATGCTTTTATTATGCGTCTTCAGGTTTCTTCGAGTGCTACGAACTTGTTTCATAAAATCATAAAAGTGTCATACTTCTCGATCCGTCTGCATTTTAGAATTTTTGTGCAAAAAAAAAACATTTTGATAGAAAATTTTTTATGTACAAAAAAATGACGCAAGTTTATCACATTACCTCTAAAATTATTTTGACAAAACAATACAAGCTTGCTAGCATCCTCTCATCTCCATTTTTTTTCTTTGAACCTGTAAATAAACATAACAATAAACACTAAAAAAATATTTTACACTTTGTAATATATAATCACAATCACTTAAAATTTTATAAAACTTACGTTGGGGTAGATTCCACAAGTACACCTCATTAGTGATTGTGTCAATACACAATGAGTCACATGAATCGCTCCATTCAAGTTGAGGTCTGTCGTACAGTTATTTCATACACGTAATAACTCCCCTAACATATTAATAAGTTTTAAAATAAATATACTTTGTCGAAAGAATTGAAATAACAAAGAATAAATGAACCTGAGAATACGACTGAAACGGAAGTGTTCCCTGTCTTCAACCACCAACTGATCGGCATTAGTTGGTTAGAAAAAATTACACAAAAAGTTTTTTCCATCTCATTTATTCTATTTTTTTCAAAGATATTCTGAGGTTGTATACCAAATTGTTTGTCTAACTTCGTAACCATGTTCCACTGGTAGGTTGCAGAACAAAGAATTGGATATTCCAATGCGGTACCCTCACGCTGGATGCCCAGATTATCTGTGTAGCCACTAGCTATTAACGTTTAATGGAGTACTCAAATTCAATAAACGAGTTTCGATGGGAATAGACTGAAATTCAGAATTGAGTTTTCAGTCTATTAATGTGGGGTTCTATCTATTCTCTTCTATTTGGGAGCTGTCATAGTAAGTTCGGCATCTCTCGAACTATTTGGTGGAAAAATATTGTTGTTTAATTCATTGACTACTCAATCCGCACTACTTTCATTGTATATGCTCTAGTAAAAGTAAGGTGGGGTAGGCACGGTCCGGGTTTGGTCCGTTTTTTACCCCCATGTTTCGAGTCTAAAAAAATAAAACAAAAAAATTAGTTTTTTTAAAACTGAGACTCGGGCGGACCTATTTAAATTTAAAAAAATAATGATAATAATCTTTTTTTATTATATTAAAATTTAAAATATATCAGTTTTTGAATATTTTTATTATTGTTAGGTCGGATTTTGGGTCATTTTTCAGATATGGATTGATTTTTAACCGGTTTTGGATCGGATTTTATTGTCAAAAAACTTGATCCACGGGCCGGGTCAGGGTTTTACAGGATTTTCCCTAAAAAATTGTGACCCAACCCGTGAACCGTAAGTTTTATTCAGCCCGACCCATCACCTTTGAATTTTTTAAACAAAACTGGCGGGGCCCGGGCTATTCCGGGTTACCCGCGGGCCTACGCCGGTTTTGTCCACCCCTTGTAAAAGTGGTTATGTAGTTCTGAGTTACAGGTAATCTTTGAGGAGCTAGGCTTCGCTCTCTTTATTTCATTTCTGCTTATAAATGATGCGCTGCTTATATATGATGAAAATAAATAGTTTGTTATTGTTAAAATGTTTTACTTATATTATTTTCTAACAAAATTAATTTTAGATGGGAAAAAAACGCAAAGCTGGTGGGAACTCAGATTCATCGTTGTCTTCCCCAGAACTCTACGAGAATACTTTGAGGTGAGTTTAGTTTTAATATAAGTTACTGTTTTTATATTAGTATGTTCTCACATTGAATGTTTTGAATCATTGTTTTACTGTCGCAGGGTCATCGACAAAGTCGTACAAAAGGTCAAGACGAGATATTGTGATACATCTGAAGTAAACACGTGTAGGTACTATATCAATTGCATTAAGGAGATAGATTTTGTTACCTATGTCCTTAATGCAAAATCTATCTCCTTAATGCAATTAATATAGTACCTACACGTGTTTACATTACTGTCAAACAATTTGAACTTGGAAGTCAGGATCTTGTTTAAGCATGGTTCAATTTGATATATAATTTCTTTGTAAATATCTAATTTTGGCAACACAGTAGCTGAATGTGGGCAAAATAGAAGCGGCACTGTTGTCTGGTTTTGGTCACAGATGCAATTGGCAGTCTCTTCGATTTGGATATGGTTTTTCTCTGCAAATGCGATTATCTATAATCTTTACATTACTGTCAGAAAAGATTATAAGAATTAATTGATTTGTTACTCTTTTGTTGTAAACAAGCACATTGTCGAAGAACACAAGGAAAAATGCAATGATATAGCAAAATGTATCAGTAACTAACTCCACTTCTATATAAAAACATAATATAATCACTAAAAAATAGAAAATACAGAAAAAAAAAATAAACACCACACTGGAGGGAAGTCGTGCCCGTGCTCTCTCTGTCCGATCTGTGCATCATTTGAGACAGCAATGTTAGTTCCACAACAATCAGCTCAGCCAGCAGTAGAACATAAGTCTCAAAAGATGGACGTAAATCTATCAAATTTCAGAGAATAAACCATTTGATTTAAAACATGCGGTTGAGCAATACAAAATTCTACCTCATTATAAGACCGAGTAATCCCAATAAAACTTGTTCAAGAGACTCAAGATAATGAATTAGCACCCATAATTACCAATAAAACTTGTTCAACACAATCAACATTCCACATTCAGCTGGAATTTAATGTTAATAGCCCAGTCAGAATTTAAAAGACGATCACGGGGATCCAATTTCTGCCTAACCTATAAATATAACAAGCCAACTTCACTACATAGGCAAGCAGAAATATTCATCTTATAGTGACCATATAAATCCCAAGAAGTAAAAATGTACGACCACCAACTGGATGATGCAGCTACTTTAACATGCAGGGAGTTAGAAGAATAAGATGATGTTCAAGAGAACCAATCTCACAAGCACATTCTTTCATGAATCCAACATGAACCCAAACACCATCTCAATCATAACTAGAAAGCATAAAACAGCATGGGCCACCCTCGGGCATGGTCAAACACGAAGAACTAATCAACAAAACAACATCTATGCAGATCATCGCAAGGTCAAACACAAATGACTCATCAGCAAAACAACATCTACGCTCAGGACCCAGCCTAATCGCTGAAAGAGTAAAACTAAAAACAGTATAACATTAAAATCTAACAATACACAAATTGCAACTACCTGTATCTTTCATCATGCATTCTGACATTTGAGTGAGCAGTTTTGCAGATTGTGACCTTCAACAAGCCAGCACCCATAGGATATGACCTCTGCTCGAAAAACAGGATGCTTCTTTTTGGGATCTTTGATGCAATGAAGCGTGAATTTTGTAAAATGAACTTCACTCAGTTCTTCTTTGAAAAGGATAGCCGGCACTTTACTCCAAACAAACGCCAGCACATTGTCGTTGACCTGGAGCAAGTACGTGGTCACACCAATTAAATTGTCACTGTCATCAGGAAGGACATTCCCATCCTTATTTAGCCCCCTAACAGGTCTGCTAAGCCAGCATCCATGTTCTATGCTATACGCGCGAATGTAATACTTATTCCGAGATGGATTCTTGCTGCCGTAGGAAAACAAATAGGCATCGTATAGCACCACACCTGGGGACCATTCTCCAGTGAACCACTTGCTCACAATCTCCCATTGCCATGATTTGGCATCAAAGTAAGCCGCCAAATGTACAGGACGATTTCTATATTTGGCCAAAAAAGCATTGCCATGGACATGGAAGAATATCTTTGAGCCATTGACAGCAATGGGAAGCATGTAGGAGACTAAGGAGATGTACATAGCAGGCAAAGGGGGCATTGTTTTCCACGCAGTATCTCCAGCAGATAGACCACGAAAGGTGGGTTTCCTGCTCTTAAAAGAATCCCCTGTCACAAAAATAGTGTTGGCCGCCCAAACAACAGATTTTTGGGTGGGAACGTGAATACTATAGGAAACAACATCAGGCCCTGGGACTANGTGGACGACGATATTGCGGCGCTGGAGAGTCCCCCTTTTCTTCGATCACATAATAAAGTCCATGAGAGTCGCCCCATGTATCAAAATGAAGATATATGGGAAATTGTTTGGAGGGCATAGGAGGAGAAGAGATGGGAGTGCGTTGTTTCTCTGCATCTGCCCCCTCATATAGAGCCATTTTGCCCATGCTAGACAATCCCTAACAAAATGATAGGCTGTTAACAAAAATGATGTACCATAATCAAAGCAAGCCCGTGCGCTGGATCGTGTATATGATGAAAATAATAGCGAAATTTCAAAGCCAGAAGTTGAGGGATGTATCGGACCTTAGGAGAGACTGAACAGAGGCGACGGTCGACGACTATATGACTGAACAGACTGCGGCCTGCGAGTGCGATGTGCGAAAGGCGAGGGAACGGTGATTAGGGTTGCCAAAATGCCGAAAAGGGAACGGTGAGAACATTCGTCTCTTCGTTTTTCTTGTTTCCGTTGATTGAGCGAGATTTTGAGATGGGTACATAAAAAGCCTTTGTAGAAATTCTCTCTCTTAATGTTTGGATGATTGAATTGGGATCAATCGCGTAAATCGACCATTGCTGAGAAGTTATAACAGTTGAGAATTTCTAGTACTCTTGATGATTTGAGATCAACCATACTTTCAAATAATATGGCAGGGCTGCTGTTTGGAGAGTTTAAAAACAATATTGAGCATGAAGTTTCGGACGAAACGAATTTGTGAGAAATTATTTTAGGTTCTGGTTTTCGTGTTTATGGAAACTATCTTTGATTGGTCTGGTTTTGCTCACAGATGGAATTGATTCTGAATTCGAATTCTCAAGACTGCAAAAACCAAACAAAATCATGGATAAAAAATCAATTCAGAAAATTTTGAAATCTTAACAGAGCAGAAAAGTCGGTCATTTGTTGAGCGGTTTGTCAATTACTAGAAGCTGATGTTGTTTTCGTTCTATTTTTCGCTACTTTAAGCGTTGAAATCCAGCCGGGTTCGGTGAGGGGGGCTCTTAAAAAGAAATTAGGAAATGAAGATTACGAGAGGCAGAGGAAAGGTGTGGATCTTGTAATGAACACTGATGCTTGCAAGCAATCGGGGGGAGAGACCATGTATTTGTTCTCACAGCTCTAGTTCCATTCCTTAATGGTTTTGTTAATCTTTTGTATATTTCCCTATCATCATCCTTTGTACGAGGAGGTAGAAGATCCAATATTGGATTGTGTATGATGCAATGAACACTACCATTAAGGGTAGTAGGACTCACCACATTATTTCTCTGTGTTCTTATTCATGATCTTCTACTTGAAGAACTAAGTTTAGAATAACAGATTAAATATTTAAACTTGAACACAAATCTATCGTTCACATAAGAGAACATATACCCCATAAGATTATTGATCTTAAGTAAACCTATTCTTACAAGGAAATAAACAAAATTTCTGAAACAGCTAATTGCCACTTCTGCCTAAATCAGAGTTAATATGGACAAGAATATATGCTTCTCATTATATAGTGACCATATTAGGAGCGCATGGTCAAAAACAAATGTATAGTACGACATTAAAATCTAACCATACAAAATTTGTAACTACCAAGATCTTTCTTTCATTATTCTAAGTTGTCGCACTTACTAAAACCTAGCACAATAAATGTGCAAACAGTAACAAACTCAGCCCCATGAGATTGAGGAATTCATGCATAAACATTAAGAATGTTAGTGAAAGATTCCAGCGAAGAAACAAATTGGTCAAATATGTTCATAACAATTCTCAAAGTAGTTGAATATCTAAAAACATGTTAATGAGCAAAAAGATTCTCGCATTAGTATATTGAGGATTGCTTGGTTCATGACAGCCAGGTACTAAATACATCTCCTTAGGAAAAATTCAATCAGCTTTGACTGCAAAACAAAAAATGAAAATAAATTAATAATGCGATTAAAAAATTAACATAGTACTTAAAAAGTTCAAAAAATTTTGAAATTATTTATTCACTTACAGGAATTTTCTAAGGCGCAATTCTTTCTTCCAATATCTTTTTTATAGAGAACGGAATTGTTAAAGGATATTTTACGTTGTAAATTGCACAAAACAGTCCCCAGTAAAGACGTAATAGCAATCCAGGGCACGCCTGAAGAACTGCATCTAGTCCATCTTTAAAAGTCATATGTTCCTGTTTCACACAGTTATGCGCAAAAAAAAAACCAATTTCTATAACATTATAAATTCTATAATCAATTTTTTCACCTCTGATTGTGTGCCCCATAACATAATCTCGACGTCCTTTTCGTGCCCAATTACTCAAAGTCTGCATTTTCGAGATGAAGTCGAATTTTTCATTTAATTTATGTGTTTTACACAAACGATGTATCGTGACGAGAAATACTAAAGATCTTTCAACATCCCAAGTAATGTTTCCCACAGTTATGCGCAAAAAAAAACCAATCTCTACAACATTATAATTTCTATAATCAATTTTTTCACCTCTGATTGTCTGCTCCATAACATAATTTCGACGTCTTTTTCGTGCCCAATTACTCAAAGTGTGCATTTTCGAGATGAAGTCAAATTTTTCATGTAATTTATGTATTTTACACAAACGATGTATCGTGACGAGAAATGCTAAAGATCTTTCAACATCCCAAGTAATGTTTCACAAAGTTATGCGCAAAAAAAAAAACCAATCTCTACAACATTATAATTTCTATAATCAATTTTTTCACCTCTAATTGTCTGCCCTATAACATAATATCGACGTCCTTTTCGTGCCTAATTACTCAAAGTATGCATTTTCGAGATTAAGTCAAATTTTTCATGTAATTCATATGTTTTACACAAACGATGTATCGTGACGAGAAATATTAAAGATCTTTCAACATGTCAAGTAACTGGATGGTGTACAACACTACGATGCATTATCAAGGTAATGTTTCACACAGTTATGCGTAAAAAAACCAATCTCTACAACACTATAATTTCTATAATCAATTTTTTCACCTCTCATTGTCTGCTCCATAACATAATCTCGACGTCCTTTTCGTGCCCAATTACTCAAAGTATGCATTTTCGAGATGAAGTCAAATTTTTCATGTAATTTATGTGTTTTACACAAACGATGTATCGTGACGAGAAATACTAAAGATCTTTCAACATCTCAAGTAACTAGATGGTAGTACAACACTACGTAAATATCATTGATGCTTCTATTATGTGTTTTCAGGTTTCTTCGAGTGCCGCAAACTTCTTTCATAAAATTATAAAAGAGTCGTACGTCTCAATCTGTTTGCATTTTAGAATTTTTCTGCAAAAAAAAACATTTAGATATAAAATTTTTTATGTACAAAAAAAATGACGCAAGTTTATCACATTACCTCTAATATTATTGTGACAAAACAATACAAGCTTGCTAGCATCCTCTCATCTCGATTTTTTTTCTTTGAACTTGTAAATAAACATAACAATAAACTCTAAAAAAAAAAATTTACACTTTGTAATATATAATCACAATCACTTAAAATTTTATAAAACTTACAATGGGGGAGATTCCACAAGTACACCTCACAATGAGGCACATGAATCGCTCCATTCAAGTTCAACTCTTTCGTGTAGGTATTTCATACACTTAATTTTCACATTAAAAAATTAATATCAATTGTTACATCATCAGTGCAACATACATATGTTACATAATTTATTTTGTTGTGGTAAACGATTTGACAATTTGTTATTATAATATTAGTTAGTTTTCATGGTTTGTAACATTTTTTAGATGACATTCTTTTCTCATCTAAAAAATATGTAAAAGATACACACAATCATTTAAAATTTAATGAAAAACTTATATATGGTAAGAATTTACAAATAAACATCATTAATGCTTGTTTTTTCCATTTGACAACATATCAAACTAATCGCTTAATTCTATTTCAACTCTTTCATTTGTATAATTTATACACATGAAATAAAAAAAATATTGTAAATGTATATATATGTATATACATTTACCCTCCATTCAAATTTCATAGAAAATAACTTCTTCGGTATTTATATTAAAAAAATATTATAAATGTATATATATATATATATATATTTTTTTTTTTTTTATTGACATTCTCTCCTTTATATTACTTGTAAATAAATATNAATAACATAATCTCGACGTCCTTTTCGTGCCTAATTACTCAAAGTATGCATTTTCGAGATGAAATCAAACTTTTCATGTAATTTATATGTTTTACACAAACGATGTATCGTGACGAGAAATATTAAAGATCTTTCAACATCTCAAGTAACTGGATGGTAGTACAACACTACGATGCTTTATCAAGGTAATGTTTCACATAGTTATGCGCAAAAAAAAAAACAAATCTCTACAACATTATAATTTCTATAATCAATTTTTTCACCTCTGATTGTCTGCGCCATAACATAATCTCGACGTCCTTTTCGTGCCCAATTAATCAAAGTATGCATTTTCGAGATGAAGTCAATTTTTTCATGTAATTTATGTGTTTTACACAAACGATGTATCGTGACGAGAAATACTAAAGATCTTTCAACATCCCAAGTAATGTTTCACACAGTTATGCGCAAAAAAAAACAATCTCTGCAAAATTATAATTTCTATAATCAATTTTTTCACCTCTGATTGTCTGCCCTATAACATAATCTCGACGTCCTTTTCGTGCCCAATTACTCAAAGTGTGCATTTTCGAGATGAAGTCGAATTTTTCATTTAATTTATGTGTTTTACACAAACGATGTATCGTGACGAGAAATGCTAAAGATCTTTCAACATCGCAAGTAATGTTTCACACAGTTATGCGCAAAAAAAAAACAAATCTCTACAACATTATAATTTCTATAATCAATTTTTTCACCTCTCATTGTGTGCTCCATAACATAATCTCGACGTCATTTTCGTGCCCAATTACTCAAAGTATGCATTTTCGAGATGAAGTCAAATTTTTCATGTAATTTATATGTTTTACACAAACGATGTATCGTGACGAGAAATATTAAAGATCTTTCAACATGTCAAGTAACTGGATGGTAGTACAACACTACGATGCATTATCAAGGTAATGTTTCACACAGTTATGCGTAAAAAAACCAATCTCTGCAACATTATAATTTCTATAATCAATTTTTTCACCTCTCATTGTTTGCTCCATAACATAATCTCGACGTCCTTTTCGTGCCTAATTACTCAAAGTATGCATTTTCGAGATGAAGTCAAATTTTTCATGTAATTTATGTGTTTTACACAAATGATGTATCGTGACGAGAAATACTAAAGATCTTTCAACATCTCAAGTAACTGGATGGTAGTACAAAACTACGATGCATTATCAAGGTAATGTTTCACACAGTTATGCGTAAAAAAACCAATCTCTGCAACAATATAATTTCTATAATCAATTTTTTCACCTCTCATTGTCTGCTCCATAACATAATCTCGACGTCCTTTTCGTGCCCAATTACTCAAAGTATGCATTTTCGAGATGAAGTCAAATTTTTCATGTAATTTATGTGTTTTACACAAACGATGTATCGTGACGAGAAATACTAAAGATCTTTCAACATCCCAAGTAATGTTTCACACAATTATGCGCAAAAAAACCAATCTCTGCAACATTATAATTTCTATAATCAATTTTTTCACCTCTGATTGTCTGCTCCATAACATAATCTCGACGTCCTTTTCGTGCCCAATTACTCAAAGTATGCATTTTCGAGATGAAGTCAAATTTTTCATGTAATTTATGTGTTTTACACAAACGATGTATCGTGACGAGAAATACTAAAGATCTTTCAACATCTCAAGTAACTAGATGGTAGTACAACACTACGTAAATATCATTGATGCTTCTATTATGTGTTTTCAGGTTTCTTCGAGTGCCGCAAACTTCTTTCATAAAATTATAAAAGAGTCGTACGTCTCAATCTGTTTGCATTTTAGAATTTTTCTGCAAAAAAAAACATTTAGATATAAAATTTTTTATGTACAAAAAAAATGACGCAAGTTTATCACATTACCTCTAATATTATTGTGACAAAACAATACAAGCTTGCTAGCATCCTCTCATCTCGATTTTTTTTCTTTGAACTTGTAAATAAACATAACAATAAACTCTAAAAAAAAAAATTTACACTTTGTAATATATAATCACAATCACTTAAAATTTTATAAAACTTACAATGGGGGAGATTCCACAAGTACACCTCACAATGAGGCACATGAATCGCTCCATTCAAGTTCAACTCTTTCGTGTAGGTATTTCATACACTTAATTTTCACATTAAAAAATTAATATCAATTGTTACATCATCAGTGCAACATACATATGTTACATAATTTATTTTGTTGTGGTAAACGATTTGACAATTTGTTATTATAATATTAGTTAGTTTTCATGGTTTGTAACATTTTTTAGATGACATTCTTTTCTCATCTAAAAAATATGTAAAAGATACACACAATCATTTAAAATTTAATGAAAAACTTATATATGGTAAGAATTTACAAATAAACATCATTAATGCTTGTTTTTTCCATTTGACAACATATCAAACTAATCGCTTAATTCTATTTCAACTCTTTCATTTGTATAATTTATACACATGAAATAAAAAAAATATTGTAAATGTATATATATGTATATACATTTACCCTCCATTCAAATTTCATAGAAAATAACTTCTTCGGTATTTATATTAAAAAAATATTATAAATGTATATATATATATATATATATATATATTTTTTTTTTTTATTGACATTCTCTCCTTTATATTACTTGTAAATAAATATAACGTAAAAACATAAATATTCACACAAAAAATTTACAACAATTTAATAGTTGTGCTGATTCGTGATTACTTCAAAATGACATTTAAAAATAATATTATTATTGATGTGACATTAGATATTCTTGAAAAGTATATAAAAACATTTGAAAAATTAAAATGTTGAAATTCGGGGCACACTTGAAGAAGTGCATCAAGTTCATTTTTAAAACTTTTATGTATTTATTCATTAAATTGTTACAAATAAAACAAAATAAGTCAATGAAAAAACAAAATAAGGCAAAATATGTGATAAGATTTTTTAAAAAACCATATTTTAGACACAAAGAAAGAAAAATAATTGAATGAGTATCTAAAAACATATTAATCAACAAAGTTCTCTCATTTGTATGTAGCCTGAATTCAAGATCTTTTCAGAATGTGCTTGATCATCAAAATCGAATAATTTTGCCTTTTTAAATATATAGATTAGCAAAATAAAAGTGGATCAGAAATATTCAAGGACCCCACAAAATAAATCTGAAAATTATATTATTTTGATATTTTAGGTTTCCAAATTATTAGTTTCTCATTTAGTTTAAGTTTTCTAATGTCTTTAGTTTATTTTATGATTAATATTTATTTTCTAATTGCTTTGGTTGTAGTTTAAGAAAGTATGTAGCCTATTTAAAGACATTTAAGATATTGTAATGGTGGAGACAATTTTTATGATAATCACCTTTGTGTGTCGAGAGAATTTTCTCTTTAATTTTTTGTCAAAAATTTTGATAGTTTTGGTTCTTATTAACGGGTTTGGTATGAGTCAAACTCCTATTTGATAACATTGGTTCAACCACGAGTTTAGTTCAAGTCAAGTTCTTTTTTATAACTACGATTCTATCAAATCTAATTAATTCATTGAAGGGTCTCGAGTTTCACATATCTAATTGATTCATTGGTGTTTAAATATAAACGAATCATAGGGCAGTTTAGAAAGGCGTTTCAATACCAACAATTCATACGACAGTTTAGAAAGGAGTTTGAATGATTTTTTACAATATTTTTTTTTATAGAAATGATTATAACAATTAATCAATTCAAAATGAACTTCCAAGTGATTTAACTTGTCTGAACCGCAATCTTTGTAACTTTTGTTGCAAAGGGGCATATATTATCCAAGAACACTTGGGAAAATGCAAACAAGTTGACACTCCAAGTTGACAAACATAGTGTTGGCCGCCCAAACAACAGATTTTTGGGTGGGAAAATGAATACTACGGGAAACAGCATCAGGCCCAGGGACTAACTTCCAGACCTTGTCAATGTTTGAGTCCCACACCAACATATCGGTCATCGGAGAAAAACGACCTCCACATCTAAATAGAAGTTTTGGAGGATCGTAGCCACAAATGAAATAGAAGCGCTCCCCAACGAGTAGAAGGTCGCTTGTGAAGGGAACGAAAGCTAAATCAGGAAACTTCAGAGGTCCGATTGTATCGGCCTCGTTGTTGTAGATTACGAAAATTTCCCCTTCTTTTGTCTTATCTTCCACTTGTCCTAGTTTGATCTTCTTAGGAGGCGACTCTTCCTCGTCACCGAAAACAACTTCTTAAGACAAGGATACACCTTTGGCTTCTTCCTCGGAATCATCATCAGAAGACATAGCTGTGGGAATGTATGTGGGAATGCTGTGGAAAAAGGCTTTAGCTTTGGCTGCTTCCTCGGGATCGGAACCAAATGGATCAGTGCACTCATGGAATAAGGCTTCAACTCTGGCTTCTTCTTCGGCTTCTTTTAAAGGTCTTGGTAGTCCTCCTCATCTTCGTCTTCGACTTCGACTTCCTTGTCTCGGTTGAGGTTCAGATTTGGAGGCACATATTCTGAGTCTTCCTCTCCGTTAGAAGTTTCAACCAGTGGACGACGATATTGTGGCGCTGGAGAGTCCCCCTTTTCTTCGATCACATAATAAAGTCCATGAGAGTCGCCCCATGTATCAAAATGAAGATATATGGGAAATTGTTTGGAGGGCATAGGAGGAGAAGAGATGGGAGTGCGTTGTTTCTCTGCATCTGCCCCCTCATATAGAGCCATTTTGCCCATGCTAGACAATCCCTAACAAAATGATAGGCTGTTAACAAAAATGATGTACCATAATCAAAGCAAGCCCGTGCGCTGGATCGTGTATATGATGAAAATAATAGCGAAATTTCAAAGCCAGAAGTTGAGGGATGTATCGGACCTTAGGAGAGACTGAACAGAGGCGACGGTCGACGACTATATGACTGAACAGACTGCGGCCTGCGAGTGCGATGTGCGAAAGGCGAGGGAACGGTGATTAGGGTTGCCAAAATGCCGAAAAGGGAACGGTGAGAACATTCGTCTCTTCGTTTTTCTTGTTTCCGTTGATTGAGCGAGATTTTGAGATGGGTACATAAAAAGCCTTTGTAGAAATTCTTTCTCTTATGTTTGGATGATTGAATTGGGATCAATCGCGTAAATCGACCATTGCTGAGAAGTTATAACAGTTGAGAATTTGTAGTACTCTTGATGATTTGAGATCAACCATACTTTCAAATAATATGGCAGGGCTGCTGTTTGGACTTTGGAGAGTTTAAAAACAATATTGAGCATGAAGTTTCGGACGAAAAGAATTTGTGAGAAATTATTTTATGATTAATTTTACATTTACTATGAGATGAATGCCCTAAAATTGTTAATTAAATGTTTTGTTGAAAATATGAATTTGAGCATGCATATTTTGTAAAATTGTGAAATGGGTAATATGACATTTGAATGCGCCATGTCCTTGAGTTTCAAATCTCTAAACTTGATCTTGGTTATTGGTTGTGATTGTCGAGTGTCGATTTTGATATTATCTATTTTGATGATTTGATACGTGATTATGTTTAATTTAATGTTTTATTTTATTTATTGATTATTAAATATAAAGTTATATTCTGATTGAGTTTGGTCAACTCACCTCAAAACGACGGCTCTTTAGAAAATATTTAGGATGATTTCCAACTGCAAGTTCAGGAATAAAGTTGGAGATTTTTTTTTAGCTTATATTTTTATTCATGGACCCAAATTATTATTTAAGGTTGATTACTAATTGGATTTCGTTATTTAATTGATAAAATAAATAAAAATGTCTACTTTTATGATGTATCGAGCATGGTTCCAGAGTGTTTCAATGATGTTAGAGTCGGAGACATGTTCCTCCAAGTGATTTTGGGCAACTAGCCTCCCGAGACAATACTCCTTTATTATCTACTTTTATCATGGTATTTAAAAACAATGATTATTATAATTAATAATAAAATTTGGGGGGAAACTATAAAAAAAAAACACAGAATTGTATGAAACAAGGCCAAAAATCTTAACTTAATAATAGAATTGTATGACACCTTAAAAGTTTTCGATAGAAGAGGTGGAAAATCATAACGAATGTCTGAAAAATAAGCCATTACATAAGAAGAGCTCCGATTTCGAGTACCAGCGCCTACAAAGGACGACGTTCAAGCGGCAGAAAATGAGTTTTGAGACTCAGAGAACGAACCTCCCGGCTTGTTTCCCTGGTGGGTTCGGACCGCCATTGATGTTTGAAGAGAAGCTCCAGACAAACTGTCGTTGACTCTGGCCGGAGAAGAGGTGGCTCGTCCGTCAATACAGGAAGAGCAGTTTCTCTCCGCCCAGCTGTTCATATCATACTGGCCGTACCCCATTATTCTCCTGCCGGAGCAAAGTCTTCCGATCATCACCGCCAGAACGCCAAAAATGAAAATCACGACGAGAATGGCAATGACGGGTCCCAATGAACCGTGGCTCAAGGAGCCTCCACTGTAAGAGGGTTGCTCACTCGGCAACGACATATCGAGAAGATTCAGACGGAGGAGAGGGTTCAAGCTTGAGACCTAGACAAAAGCTTTTATCGAAGGAAACCTCAGAATAAGATTCTCATGGTTCTGCAACAAATCTGAAACACTGTAGCCCAGATTCCGATGGTTAATGGTTCTGGGTAGAGAGAGAAACCGATGGAAACTAGGGCAAACTAACTGAAAACCCCCCAAAAAAGAAGCAATTTCAGTCGACGAAAGAGAAGAGAAGCTCGAAAAAGACAGGAAGGAATCTTTGAAAAGTGTTAGGGTCAAAGCACTTTTTGGAGCAGTAGTTTTCGGATTCCATTGAAGACATTACAAGCTAAGAACCTAAACTACAGACAAGACGGAAAAGTCAAAAGATCTATTACAAGCGAATTTTTATCAAATATGCTAAATTGGACTTTTAAAAATAAATTTTAAATTTTTCGGACCTATGAAGCTTACTAGTGAGAAAAGACGATTTTTTTTTAATTTTTTGTTTTTTAATAAATTTGATTAATCAAATTTTATCGGAATGCCTTATAATTTTACCACACATTCACAACAATAAAATACACTAATCTGAAAGTTTTTAAAGTTTTTTAAAAATTTTACGATTTATTATAATTATTTTCATAAATAAACAAAAAAAAATTGTTAAAATTACCTACGGTAATAAAAATTCTTGTAAATTGTATCGCACACTTACAGTACTGTAAGACAATATTACACAAAGTTTCATAAATTTTCAACAACGGTACGATTTACTATAATTTGTTTACTACATAAATAGTAAACAAATAATTTTTTGTAAAAATTACGTAAATTAATAAAAAATCATGAAACTTAGTAGAATTGTCTTACATTTGATATTTTAATTATTTTTATTAATTTGAATGATTTACAAATAAATGTAAAAAGTTTCATTTATAAATTTATTTATTCATTAATATAGTTAATATTGGAAATAATAATGATTTTCATCGAAATATAATCTTTATAAGCTTTTAATATCATTAATGATGATTTAACTAAAAAGAAAAATAATGCTAAATTAATAATTACTGAATAATGCTAAATTAATTTATTAAATAAATTATTACGTGTATAAAATAAATTAAATATCAATTAGATGGATTAGGGGAAGTGGTATTATCAGTAGATAATGTATCTCTCGGTCGCTCCTCTCTAAAACGAATGCGAGGTGTTCGCTGGAAGAGTTCGGCCGGCGTCGAGAGGTGAGTTTTATAGCTTTGATGATTTGACTGGAAACGAGAGGGTGTCCAGCTTCAGAATTTGAAGCGTTAGGGTTCATAGGGAAGATGTATTTGTTTTTGCTTTCAGTGAAGTAGATAGGGATTTGGGAAGCAAATTTGTACCGGTAACTGTTCATTTACTTGCAGAAAAATAGAAGTATTTAGTAATTTAAACGAATTTTGTTTTAGATTATTTCAGCGGATTCCGATCCTCCACCCTGATTTCAATGCCCATTTCTGCGATCAGATCCTCCCCACCATGAATCCATCGCGTTATCTTGCTCGACTTGAAAATAACGCTCCTTTTTACTATCGAACTATTCTACCATTTGCCTCCACTTCTCCAAATCCTGAATTTTCGGGTAATTCAATCGAAAATGCGACAAAATCCAGAGAGAAATGGACCAAAGCCCTGAAATTTTCTTGGAAGTCAGTTAGTTTTGTTGGCATAGTGGAGAAGCCGCTTAATGTTCAAAGGATCGACGGTAAGAAACTTCGGGTTTCGACAATTCTCAGAGTCAGACCCCCATCTGAAACCACTGGCGAGTTTAGGTCAGTTTTTACTAAGTTCTCAGTTAAAATTTTTCTTGCTTCATAGTTCTAAATTTTCTATTTTGTCGATTTGATTTCTTCATATTGCTTGTATGTCTGTGATTGATTTCTATGCAAGGTTGTAAGGGACTTAGTTGATACTTTTCATTTCAGTAGTTGAACTTGCTCGAGGATCTCCGTGCAGGGTTTTACTGAAGATGTGGGACGAGGTGGCTGAATCGTGTATTGGGCGTCTTAAACCATATGACTTGATTTCAGTAGAAGGTCCTTTGAATTCTTATCAAGTGACTGCTATGAATGGGGGCTCTAAGCTATGCTACCAGGTCTGATATTTATGCACAATAACATTTATCCGTGGTACTTCAATGTGTGTTTTTTCTGTCTTTTCCTTGAGAGATGTATTTTAACAGTATTCACTGGTTTGCCTACTTTTATGTTTAATGTTGCGCCTGAAGCCACTGATATGTGCTATCCATCCCCTGCTTCATTGACCTGAAGACACATGTCATTTGTGTTTGTTCTTGTGAATTAGATTTGTGCTACAATTCTCATTTTGTTATTAAACTTGTTAATGGTTTATCAACAAGATTCGTACTGTCTGACAGTTTGATCGCGTCAATACTTGTGGAAAAAACTGAAAACATTAGTTGCCACTGCCCAATGTTCTTACATTCTATGACTAAAGTAATCATTTTGAAACGTAGGGAAATGACCATGGTAGTTCTTCTGGATCAAGTTCTGTGATATTTGAGCAGATCTTGCATCAATCTTTTAGTTTGAGATGAAGAAGTTTCTTCATTTGCTTTGTATTCGAATGCATCAGGAAGGTCTTTATAAATATTGTGCCTGGTACTGGTTCGGGTAGTTTGGGTTTGTTACATAGAGTTCTGAAAGTTTGGATTTACAATTTTCTTAGTATTTGCATGCAGATTACAGCCAAGAAGTTGAATCACGTCGATCAACATGATCCAGAACCAAGAAACCAAAGTAGTAAAGATATACAATCAGACGATGGTATATTATCTGTCTGGTTAATTCTTGATTTTTCTTAATTATATCCAAGTATTTCCCCAAAAGATGTTTATAAACATGCTGCTTGGTTCTATTACTTATAGTAATGGCTACCATCTTGAAAATATTTATTAGGCTGGCCAAAAGCATCAAATTTTCAGGGCTCAAACCTTCCTTCTTCTGTCAGAGATTGATTTTTTTTCATGTCTTATATTTTTCACAGTCGGAACAGGGTTGCAGAGACGGAAAGATCGCCTGCACTTGTGGCACGTGTTTTTCAGCAGCCCTAAGGAATGGTATGATCGGAGAAAAACCAAGTTGAATCCAAATCAGCCAGATTTCAAGCACAAGGATACAGGAGAAGCTCTGTGGTTGAATCCAGACGATCCTCCCTGGATATCAAAGCAACTCCATTTACTTGACGCCCGAAGGACCGAAGAAACCGAACATGGCAGCTCCCAACCACATTGTTCCTTCTCCAAGTGGTTGTAAAACAGGCAATATGATATATAAGAGCAAATATTACATCTTCATGGTAGCAAAATTTCTAACTCTTGCAGAAGGCTGGAAGCTTCCAATGCAAACAATTGGTTATGATGTCACTATTTTTTTAGTATATATGCAGAAGAAGAGAATGGGAATGGAGAGAGATGAGTTATCACGAAGAAAAGAAATGGATGGAGGGAAAGATGGGCACGAGGTTGAGATAGTTGGGTGGAGATGGAGAAGCCATTAAAAAGAGAAATTAAGGAAAAAAAACTAAAGCTAAATAAGTAGACGTGGAATTACTACATAATTGTCACGTCAGTTAAAATATAGTTAAAATAAGAAGAACTCGACCATGGTTTAAACGAGTGAGAATGTAACAACTTCTCCTTAACAAAGCTACCCAGGGAAATTCGCAAAGTTTATGATGCAACGTTTTCAACAGTTGTTTGAAGTCACGAAAACTATGCACTGTCTACTAGGGGGTGATTAAAACTAAGTCGGAATCATTAACTGTATTAGAATCGTTGATTTTAATATAGCCTTTATTTTAATTTTTAAAAAATCGTAATTTATGAATTAACGGTCTTTATGAGTAAAAAATTGTGAAACTGAAATCGATACCGTAGTTAAAAAAATCTTAAATCAAGTAAAACTCGATCCAAACTCTAATAGAATCCGATATAAATCTTAAAATTAATTATAAATTTGACTAATTACTTAAAACTATAATTAAATATAATAAATAATATATTTTTATTATTATTATATTTTAATTTTTTATATTTAAAATAAAACTTGATTAAAGTTGAAATGAAACGAATAGTTTGGTTCTTGTGTCGATTTAAAAAATTTAGAATAGAAAGTTTGGATTTCCTATATATTTTCGTATAAAATTACCTCTGACCGTCTATGCACACCCGTACCCGTAGTGTGTACAACAGCATGAAATTCATGATTCTGAGACATGTTCTTGAGCCTGTGTCTCCGACAGTTCTCTAAAACGAAGAAGATATTGATAAAAATTCAGTTTTCAATCCAACGAAAGCCCAGACGACAACTACTAGGGTTATGTGATTTGAAGATGACAAAGTGAGCCACAGCCAAAGGAGAAGAAGAAGAAGAAGAAGACCCAAAAATGGAGGTGGATTGAAATTATTCTTATTACAAGCTGACAAAAAAGGAGCAAATAAGTGAATGTCTCAAAGGAGAGAGAGAGAGGTTGACGGGGAAAAGAAGGAAGGTATGAAAAGTTTCAAAGGTACTATTGATGAGGAGGAAGACATTATAAAGGGAGTGCTTTTTTCAACCGAGAGAAAAGAGTCAAAACAATGGCGGAAGAGATAAACCTAAAACTCTTCTGTCAGTGGTCCTCTCCTCCTCTCAGCATTCTGACAACCCAAGAGAGAGAGAGAGTCACAAGACTCCATCTCATCAAACAAGAAATTGTTCAGTAATAGTTCCATAATCATGGGTTTTAAAAATTTGATGAAAATGAAGAAGATCGGACAAGGTTTCAGTGGGGAGGATTCAGAAAGAAGCAGCAAGAACAGAGAAGAAGCACATGATCATCTGCAACATTGGTGGGGGGGACCTGTTACTGAAGCTCGATCAAAAGCTTCGTTCATGGGGCCTCCTCTTCTCTGCGTCCTCTTGCATGCGGATGCTTCCATTCGTTTGGTCTATCTACAATGATCATCATTTTTATTCGCAGAAAATAATTGTTTCGAAACTGGAAACCAGGAATTATATTCCAAAACCTATAATTCTCCCTTTGAAAAACAAAAGTTGTACATTGAAAATTTCTCTTTCTACCAACTCTTTTACTTTATGCCATTTTTATGAGAGATTAAGAGCTCTAACTCTGGCGCTGTTTTCAACTGTGACTCATCTGAAGTGATGGAGAAAAGCTAGATCAGGTCTGAACATTTTGTGGGGGTAGATCCTCGTGATTAGGGATTTGACTGTTCCCAATCGTCATCTTTTCTCTGTTTATAAAGAATCTTTCTTTGCCTCGGAAAACAAAAAAACGAAGAAGAAAGAAAAATTAGAAGATCGATGCGTGGAATCATCAAACCTGCTGCATGTTTACGCTTGATTCCTGTGATTATTCTTTTCTCTTTTCGTGTATGCTTATGTAATATTATATATATATAAAACACTGATAACCCATTTGCCTGCATGTTTCACCAACCAGAAATATAAAACAAATTATCAGAAAAAGAAGACAAAAACATGGAACAGTGTAAATGGACAACAAATGTGTTGACTAAATCACTGATAAACAATAACTTAATCAGTTTATTAATGAAAGAGACAAGGTTTTCATTTCACGTAGAAAAACAGACCGCATTGAGCGCTGACCGTGGTGAGAAATGCTATATGATCACGTTCTTTAGAGCACTCCAAGAACATACCAACGAAAAAGGGTGGACAGGCCTCGGGATTCTGACTAAAAAACTAAGGATTTGGATAAACACGAAGAGAGTGAAACCCTTAAACAATTTCATTCTGTTGAAATTGGATTCTAGTGAAGAACAATTGGACAGGGAGAGGGAATATTGGGGGCTAAATAAGTTTGAAAGATTGGACAAGCATTAGCCGTTGAATACTTGCTATAAATCTCTCAAATCAATGCATTAAACAAGGCTGAAATTCGATACAAAATGAGAAAAATAATCAAAATGAAAGCTTTAAAAAATAGACAATGGCAGAGATGGTGAACCATGTGGGTCTTCGTTCCCTGTGTTGCCGGACACCCCACCTACACTGACAAATCCTCTCTCTCTCCCCGTCTCTCTCTCTCTCTCTCTATCAGCTAGGGTCTATGAGTTTTCTGCCTTGAAAACCTAAATTGATTTAGCTTGATCATTCTTCATCAGAATGAGATTTGCTGATTGGAGTTTTGCTCGAGCACAGCTAGATCTCCATTGGCTGTACAGAATTAGAGCTTCTGTACTATGTGAATACGTACTCAAAAGTGGCAAAAACAAGACTCAACTCCTTACGAGTTCAAGGCTCAGAAGCCATACACCCGTAACTACTAAAGTAGCTGATAATTTTAGTCGAAAATAACTATAAAAAAAAACATCAAACAACGATAAATGAGTTCCTTTTAACTAGGGTTTTTGCAGAGGAGGAATATTGAAGAAGGTGACCAATAGAGACAGCTTTTGCATCCAGATAAACCGCCACCCAGCTAGTCAAAATCCTTGTTCTTCTGTAAAATGAGAATATTCTAATCCATTAAAACTGCGCCATTCGATCCCTTCGTTGGTTTGGTTAATTGCAAGACGTCCTCCTCAATCAATCAACGTAGAGAGAGAAAGTGAAAGAGTGACAAAGAGAGAGAGAGAGAGGTTGTATCATGGAAGCTTGCCTTTTCTTTATCTGCAGAAACAGGCCTTCAAAATTACTGCACTTCCCTTTATGTTCATCGTCTTCCGAGGAGAAAGAAAAGAGTCTTTGATTCCTCTGAATAACTTTCTTTATTCACTAACTTTTCCCTTTAAACCTAACCCTCCTCTCATCCCCAGAAAAAAATAAAGTGCTTTCACTTTCTCATTTTTACACCATTTTTATTTTATGTCCTCCTGTAATTCCTCCTCTTCTGCTTTTAATTTCACTCTTTTTCGCTCATCCTACCTTTAAAAACCCTATCTTCGGTCTCTCTCTCTCTCTCTCTCTCTCTCTCTCTCTCTCTCTCTCTCTCTCTCTATCTCTATCTCTTTTCTCTCCTCTCTGCAAATACAAATCATAAGGCACTCATTATATAATCACCACTTTCGTTATTCTTTTCCATCTTCATCAGGGCCTTCTCTGCTTGCATCGCTCAGATTCACGGCTTCCATCACCTGCCCATGATGAAAGCTTCATCTTCTTCTTTCGACCTCTCCTTAAATATCAGTTCTTCATTTTTACCAGACTCTGAAGACAATCAAGTCTCCAGAAAACCAGTAAACTGTGATCGAAGCTCTCCCGTGTATTCTAGCAGCAGTACTGGAAGCGATTTAAGCCATGAAAACAGCTTATTCAGGTCGGAGAAGATGAGTTACAGCGTGGGTCCCAGTCAGTTGAGTTTGGGGCTAGAAATGGCGCTGGGCTCTGCAACTGTTCGAACGGCCAAAAGCAACTTCACTCGCCGCTTTGCGCAGCAGCCTTTTATCGATTGCCGGGAATTTACTAGGGGCGGAGAGATAACCAGCGGTGGAAAAAAAAGCATCCGAGCTCCGAGAATGCGATGGACCACGACCCTCCACTCTCATTTTGTACATGCGGTTCAGCTCCTCGGCGGCCATGAAAGTAATCAAAATCTTCTTCTTCTTCTTCTTCGAATGTTATTCCAAGCTGATTCGAAATGCGAAATGCTGTTATCAGGGGCGACACCAAAATCAGTGTTAGAGTTGATGAACGTGAAAGATCTAACCCTAGCTCACGTCAAGAGTCACTTGCAGGTATCTAGGGTTACAGAGTTTTTCAATCTCCACTTGATTTCAAATGATGATGAAATTGATAAACTTTTGGGGATTCGTTTTGTAGTCTGCTGCCTTTCTCGCTCATCATTATTGAACTTCCATAATTTTCAAGATTCATTTGTAGTGGGGAGAACAAAAGGGTGTCTAGAAAAGTAGTCTTCACCATTTGTACCTTTTTGTCATCATTAATCTTCATTTTATTGGTGTTCATGCAGATGTATAGAACAGTGAAGAGCACTGACAAGAACCCAGGTAATTCAGAGACCAAGTCTTAATTATGAAAACAGAAAATAGTTTTCTTAAACGCTTTCCATCTTCTTCAACACAGCTTTGTCTGTTTCTGTTTTCAAAAACCATTGCCCCCTAACTATTAGAAAGGGTCTGCAGGTCAAGCGTTAAAAGACATGGGGATGAACCAGAAGCCAAGGCTAGGCAGCGTCATGCTTTGCAGGAAAACCAACACCCGAAGGTGAAACTTACGAACCCTGGCCCTCCATAAAAGCATATTCGAACTCCTACTCAGAAGTCAGAACAACGCTAACACCATAGAACTTATGATCGTAAAGTTGATTAGAACTGGAAGTAGCTAGATTCTGTTCACCCCACCAATCAAAACGACAGAGAGGAAGAGAATGACAAATCAATGGCTAAATTTGTTTTATGATGGTAGGGATCTTTGGTCTTCATCAATGGCGACAAGGGTTTGGACGCATGAGAGTGATTTATCATCAGCCACACCCAAAAGAACAAAGGTATAGAATCTAAACGACATTGTTTACTGTTGTTCGTCGAACAATTTTGCGATTTGGTTGTGTGGTGAAGATGCAGGTGGAGGAGAAGATTGATTGCAGCTCAGACCAGATTCAGCTCAACTTAGAGTTCACTCTGGGAACGCCAAATCTATGATCCCAGCCCTCCATTTCTGCACATCAATTTTCTTGCCCAAATAAGATGATCATTGAGGCTTGGTCTTGGCCTGATGCTGAGATGTTTAATGAGAGGTTGCCATGTATATAAAGCAGGAGCCCGGTTGGATTCGTTTCAACATTTTCCATAGAACTCGTCATATTCCGATATGGCTTGATTTCATTTGATTGGGTTCTAGTATTACTATTTTATCATTGACGAAAAATTGAGTTTGTGATCGTATGCTCGGCCACAACATTGACTTTTTCGTGTTTTTGAAAATCCGGTTAGCTCCGGCCCATTTCCGGGTTGTGACAAATCCGACCATTTGACTCCAGCTCATTCTAATTTGGTTCGGTCTAGTTCCATGACAGTTTGCAAGAGCACGTGGAGTTTTCGATTCCAAAAAATTAGGCACATCCTTATTTGACTAATCGGTTTAAAGATTTTAAAAATTTATAAATTGTAAATATTTTTTTGTATTTGAGTGGGGTTTTTCTGTCAATTTTTTAACCATGGTTCGTTTTGGTTTTTTAAATTTTTGGCTCTCGAAAACCAGCTCGATCCATACGATGCAGTCTTAACCGCAAGTTCATGGCGATGCCGGGGGTTGTGTCAAGTCCGGCCCATATTTCCAACAATGGTCAAATAATAGAAGTCTCTAGTTAAAATAAAAAAAAGGGATTAATTAATTCAATATCTCCATGAAGCATAATTACAAAAAATAGAAATTAGAAAACAAAGTAATAATGAAAGGACAAGGAAAAAGTGGCCTGCCATCGTTGAACTCCATAGCCAACATTTTCAAGCTTTCATCTCTCCTCGTCATCTTCTCCAAAAACTAATCTTGCCTCCATGATCGCAACTAACCCACTTCTCTTCTTCTTCCTTTTCTTTTTCCTCCCTCTCATCACTCCCCATTTATGCATACAAAGAGATCGAAAGAGCCACCGATTTCTTCTCCGACATGTAGCGTGTCGGCACCGGAGCTTACGGAACAGTCGACGCCGCTAAATTACCCCTCTCCGACGAATTTGTAGCCGTCAAAAGATTGGAAAACAGCCACCCGAATCTTGTCTTCCTCCTCGGCTGCTCCGTCGAGATGGGCGAGGAAATCCTCGTTAACGAATTCATGCCCAACGGAACACTGTCTCAGCATTTAAAGAGAGAGGGAAGAAAAGCGCTTCCATGGGAAACTCGTCTAAGAATCACCATTGAAACAGCTCAAGCTATTTCCCATCTTCACTCTGCAACAGATCGCGTTCCTCCAGTCTCGTGCTTCTTCAAACGCGAGAGAGAAGATGATGAGCAAAAAGGTTGATGCTGAAGATTTACGAGTTTCAGTTCAGAAGCCATGGCTAAGCAGCAGCGAACAAAGCTCTCCTTCGTCCACTGGCTTGCTTAGTAGCGTGTAATCCAGTGACATGAACTAATGGAATATCCACTGGCTATTGATTTCAATTTTGTCACGCGGAAATGTGCTTGGTTTTGCATTTGCTGTTGTGTACGACATAAAAATATAGTAATATTTAGTTGCAACAAATAAATAATATAATGGGTATTTTAAAACTTTAAAAGTAATGATAAAAACTCAATTTAAACCTGATTTTTAAGTAAATAGTTCAATTCGAACCTTTGTTTTAAAAAAATTAATTTTGAACTTATCGGACGTTCGATATGAACGCAATCACCTTTTTTCGGAAGTCCGATACGAACAATTACTAGGTTTGTATAGGACGTTTGATACTGATACACTCACTATTTTTACAACATATTTAAAATATTAAAATAGATTATTTTAAAAATTTTCAAATTTTTTTAACATTTATACGATTTATTATAAAACTGAAATATATAAAAGCAACAAATTCAATTAAAATTTGTACGTCAATAACAATTATTGAAAATGTTGTCACACATTTACAGCATTGTAAAACAATACACCACAATATTTCGTGAATTTTTAACAATTGTACGATTTATTATAATATTTTTAATGCATACATAACCAAATCAAGTTAAAATTACGTATGTCAATAAAAATTAAAGAAACTTTTGTCACATATGAATATTATTGTAAAACAACGCTTTACAAAGTTTCGTAAGGTTTCAATAATTGTACAATTTACTACAATTTTTTTAAAAAATTGTAATAATGCCATAAAAAATTTTGAATGCATAAAAAATTAGTTTATAAATTATAGTAAATTGTACGATTATTGAAAATTTACAAAATTTTGAGGAATATTGTTTTATAATGTTGTAAATGTGTGACAAAAGTTTCAAGAATCTTATTGATGTATGTAATTTTAACTTAATTTATTTGTTTATGTATTAAAAATTATACGTAGTGATCGTCTGTATCGGACGTCTGAAGAAGGTCTGTGCGTTCGAAGGAATGTGAGTGCGTCCGCATCGAACTTTCGATGAAGCTAAAATAGTTTTTTTTTAAACTCATCCATGAATTAGACTATTTACATAAAATTCGAGCTTGAATTAGGTTTTTACCTAAAAAATAATTATAGGGATTTGGTTCGGTTCTCCAAAAAACCAAAAACCAAACCACAATGGACATGGAATTTGAAAACCAAACCGCCAATATTATATTTGTGAAAAAACCAACTCCCCGTATGTTTTGTTCGGGTCTGCCCATCCCTATTTTTTCTCAATTTCTCTCATTTCCTCGCCATCTCCATCTCACCTACAACTCTCCTCTTTTATCCCCTTTCTTCCCCGCCACCAACCTCAGTGCACAGCCGTTATTGCTCTTCCTAGCTCACGAGACAGAAGCAGATCACGACCTAGCCAAGCATCAATGCCCTCGGCCTCTCTCCATTAACTATTTCACTTACCGCTATTTATTGGGCAGCTTGCAGAGTGAAGGGTAAGTGAAAATTGATGACGATATTAATGATTCCCATCTATCATACGCTCACAATTGAATATTTTTCAAATGCAGGAAGTAACCATTCATTATTCTTGTCGCCTACTATCGTACCTTCCCATCCTCGAAGAACTCAAAAGATCGATCTTTACATTTTTGGTTGGCTGTCGGAGCTTGTGCGATAAGGAGTAAAGTTTTGGACTTCATCGTCCATTTTAAAAGTACCCAAAAGCCCTCTCTTCCTATTGCCATTGCTAACCAAGTGTATCTTTCTTTCCTGTCCTCCGCCATGGATTTCAGATTTGGATCTGAAAATCTTGTCCTCTCGTCTCCCCGTACCTCCTCTCCCTATCTATCTCCTCTCAGTTAGATTCTCTGTGATTATAATCTTCCCGCATAGAAACCTCCGCCCAGTCCAGATAGATTTTAACTTCTTCGTTTCCTGTTCTATTGTGAAATTTTCGTCGCAGTCAGATTTGGGTCTTTCTTTTGTGTTCGAGAGGGTCTAGAGGAAAGTCCAAGTTTTGCTGCTTTTGTTCTACCCTTTTCGCATTCCATAAAGGTACTGAAGGTTCCATCTAGATCTTTATTGATTTACATTTCTCTGTTGACCCCGGCTATTTGTCGGTCCTAGATGTCGGCTACTTTACGCATTTACACAGAAAGGCAGCTCGGAGATCTTCTATGATTTGTGCCTTTTTCGATAATTCTTATCTAATCGAGAATCTGATATAGTGGGGTGAGTTTTTCCTTCTGATTCTGTTTATTAGTGAAGATAATTGTAGGGATGGGAGTACAATTCATTGCCAGATTTGAGGGCATAGATTGGGGATGTGAAATATTGTTGTGTAATGTCTCTAGATAAATGTTTTTCTTTTCTGATTAAATGGCCGAGCGAAGCTAAATCTGCAAAAAATTTCAGTTAAACTGCCTTGTACAAGCTCATGTTTAGAAACATATGATCACCCCCTTTGGCTAAATCTAAAACGACAAGTGAATTGTTATCTTGCTAATGGATCTTTGCTTCGTAAATGGGTTTGAAAGATCTATGAACTTGGTTGCCCACCCAGATCTGGTTTTATATTTCTTATTTGTCTTTCTTTTCGTTATGAATCTCTTGGATAATCATAAACCCTGATACATATCATTGCAGCAATCTTCATTGGGATATATTTGAACTAGATTTGGAAGAACATGGAAGATTGCAGCCCTGCTAAATCTGACAGCAAAAAGAAACAACAACCTCTGTCGGCCGTGAGACTATTTCGTGGTGTATTATGCTTAGCAGTGTTCCTTTCAACTGCTTTTACGTTCTTGGTGTTTTTTTCTCCAATGACCATAAGTATCCGGCTCTTCAGCGTTCATTTCAGTAGAAAAACTGCATCTTTTCTCTTCGGTCTTTGGCTGGCATTGTGGCCATTCCTCTTCGAAGTGGTAAATGGGACCAAAGTGGTTTTTTATGGCGATGTGGTGCCACAAGAAGAGCGGGTTTTGCTTATGGCTAATCACCGAACTGAGGTCGATTGGATGTACTTGTGGGACATTGCATTGCGGAGAGGGTGCTTGGGCTACATCAAATATATTCTCAAGAGCAGCTTAATGAATCTCCCACTTTTTGGTTGGGGATTTCATGTTTTAGAGTTTATTCCAGTCGAGAGGAAGTGGGAAATTGATGAACCCAATCTGTGCAAAATTCTTTCGGGTTTCTCGAATCCACGAGATCCGTTGTGGCTGGCTGTTTTTCCTGAGGGAACTGATTACACGTACGATTTCTCATAATTCTTCTGCTGTTTATTTTTGGATAATAACTAATGTGCATTTGTATTTGAATCCTGATCAGCGAAGAGAAGTGCAAAAGAAGCCGGGAATTCTCGATTAAAAACGACCTTCCTGTGCTGGAGAATGTTCTACTACCGAAAACCAAAGGTTTTTGTTCTTGCTTGGGAGCTTTACGAGCTTCCTTGGATTCAGGTATCGTTCTTGATTTTCTTTTTCCATCAATGAAAATGGGATCGTGGAAATACTCGTTCTTATCATCCAATTTTGTTCAGTTTACGACGTGACTATCGCATACAAGCATGAATGCCCTTCCTTTTTGGACAATGTGTTCGGCTTGGGTCCCTCCGAAGTCCACCTTCACGTTCGGTGTATTCCGGTAGCTGAAATCCCGACCACCGATGACGAGGCTTCCACTTGGCTGATGGAGAGATTCAAGGTGAAGGATGAGTTGCTGTCGTACTTCAAAGCTCGAGGCCATTTCCCAGAAGCAGGCGGAGAAGACAAGTTATCTGCTTTCAAATGCTCCCTCAATTTCGTGGGGGTGATCTTTGTGACGGCCTTATTTTCATATCTCACCGTCTTCTCATCCAACTGGTTCAAGATCTACGTGGGTTTATCTTGTTTCTATCTTTCTCTTTCTACTTGTTACGATATAAGGCCCCTACCAGTTTTAAGGTTTCTGAACTCTGGTGTTGGCCGCACAAAACGGAGCAAGGATTGATTTCTTTTTTTTTTCCTAGGAATTTGATTGGATTTTATGAGAAGATCCTCTTATGTTTCCAAGTCTTTTGATGTATTTTAAGGTTTTGATTCTGAAAATATCATGTTTATGAGGTTTTGCAGAAGAAGAATCTGTTTATGAGAGTTTGAGAGAGAGAAATGATAGATCAGTGTTGAGGTTGATCCTTACAATATCAGGTAGAGTTTTTTCTCTATAAGCTGCTGACTCAGTGTAATTTATTTCTTCATATGGCTGAGGTGTGAGGGTATTGGAAGCTCTCTAAAATGTTGAGTCACTGTAATTTATTTCTTGGCGGAGGTGTCAGGGTATTTTTAGGCAATGAATTTTTCCTTTTTTGTACAATAGATAATTGATGGATAAACTTGGGTAGGTTTAACTAAAACGCGAGAAGACAGTGTTTGTTGGTGGCCGGTGGGTGTGGGTTGGGTGAAGAAGCGACGCTGTAATATGTTTTTTATGAAGCCCTTGCTTAGATCGTGGAGAGATGACAGTTGAAGATGAATTGGTAAATACGAAATCCATTTATCAAAACGTGGAATCACAGTAACTTGGTCGTGTAATTTTAGAAAATGATGGAGCCCAAAGATCGCCCATGAAGCCACGAAAGGATCGGAGATGCTTGTTCATGGCGAAAACTACTCCATTGATTGTCTTCTACAAATACTGGGTTTCCTTCTTCCTTTACCATCTCTTTCTAAATTCATCTTCTTCTCTCTCTTCACCCTCCATGGCTTCCAGCCTTGTTCTTCAGCTGCTGCTGCTCTTCTCACTAGGTGATTCTCAGCCTCTAACTCCAGCTGTAACAGATTGCTGGGCGTTGTGTGATTTGTTTTGATATTTCGTTTCTTGGTTTACAGGAAATGCGGGCTTTGCGGTGAAATTTACTCTCCAAAATCTTTGCAGCTATGTTGTTTGGCCGGGAACTTTATCCGGCAACGGCGCCACAACTCTCGGCGATGGCGGTTTTCCTCTGGCACCAGGTTCGACTGTCCAACTCACCGCTCCACCAGGCTGGTCCGGCCGGTTCTGGGCTCGAACCGGCTGTAACTTTGACGCGACCGGAAACGGAACATGTCAGACCGGCGATTGCGGCTCCCTGAAATGCACGTTCGGCGGCCAACCACCGGTCACACTAGTCGAGTTCACGATCGCAACCACCACCAGCGAAATGGACTTCTACGACGTAAGCCTGGTCGACGGCTACAACGTCGGAATGGGTGTCCGGGCCACAGGCGGCACCGGAGATTGCCAGTACGCCGGCTGCGTCGCTGATTTGAACGACAACTGCCCGTCGGAATTACAGGTTGCCGAAACGGGATCCGTGGTGGCATGCAAGAGCGCCTGCGCGGCGTTTAACACGCCGGAGTTCTGCTGCACGGGTGACCACTCGACGCCGCAGACATGCTCACCGACGCCGTACTCAGAGATGTTCAAGCAGTCGTGCCCGACAGCTTACAGTTACGCTTACGACGACGCGACCAGTACATGTACGTGTACCGGGTCAGACTATTTGATCTCATTTTGCCCATCCGGGTCGTCGTAATCACGCATTAGCCATTTGGGGATTAGAATTATTATCAATTAGCATGATTTTATGTCCCATTTGTGTATTTTTCTAAGTACCCTTTGTGCTTTTCCTCAAATACCCTTTCTAAATAACTAGCGACGAGAGATATCATAGACGGATTTCTTCTATTTAGCCCAATATTACACTATAGGGTGAAAAACGAAGTAAAAGAAACACTGTAAAAGTAGAACCACATCATGCCGTCGGCTCACGAGCACGGAGGGCTGGGCGGTGGAGGAGAGTAAAAGTAGAACCACGAAGGTGGTGGAGGAGAGTAAAAGTAGAACCACGAAGGGGGTGGAGGAGGAGGAAGAAGCCCTGGTTTCAACGGCCGCGGACGGTGGGCGTGGCGGCGGCGAGGAGCGGGTGGAGTTGCTGAGAAATAACGAAGAGAAGGATCCGAGTGAGCAGGAAGACAAGTGTTGAAGAAAAGCAGAAAGCAGAAGAGGAAAGCGGTTCGAAAGCAACCCATCTCACAGCGAGTCAAGCGGCAAACAAGCAAGGAGCTCGACAATGGTAACAATGGCGGAAAGAAAGGTTATTTATAACCCACCAAAAGGATTAAAAAGGGTTTTAAGTAAACTAATCCCACGACATCATCATAACCCACCAACCCACTGAACCAGGCTTTGAAAATTTGCTTGGAGCAGGAAGAAGAAGCAGGTGAAAAGATGACAATTGCGTGAGAAGCACATGGGTCGAGACATACCATGTTGGTCGTATTAAATTGGCGTCAGATGAAGCATCATCCTCCGGCACCGACTACTGATTTTGGATCCATGGCTCAAATTATTCAAATGTCTTTTGACTTCTTTCGACACTTTCACTCGAATGCACATGCTCAACCCACCCGATTTTTAATAGAAACCACACTCCACGACCGGGATTAGTCATCCTTAAATCTCGTTTGGTCAAGTCCTTGGCGATCTCTATGGATCAGGTTAACCTTACCTGCTTGTTGATGTCAGGACACGTGTGGTTAGATTTAATTTTATTAAAAAATATAATTAGAATTAAAAATATTAGTTTTATTTTATTTTATATTTTAAAAAAATTAAAATATAACAATAAATATATTTTTTAATATATTTGAGTCAAGTTATAAGTAATTTTTCAGGTATATAACAAACTTTATGATTTATATCGGATTTTATTAGAATTTAGGTCGAGTTTTACTTGATTTTAGAATTTTTTGACCAACGATTCCAGTTCCGATTTCATAGTTTTTTTTATTTTTAAAGACAGAAATCGACTTATAAATAATAATTTTTTAAAAATTAAAGCTAAGACAAGATTAAAATCGATAGTTTTAATCTACTTTAGAATTTTAGTTCGGTTTTGTCCACTCTTATTGTCATCTCCTTGCTTCGTGCAAAAGACGACCTATCAAGAATATAAACATAATATTAATAAATATTTGTATTTATAATTATTAAATAAATGGAAAATTTGAAAACCAATTATTTTTATTTTAAAAAGAGATTGTAAATTCATATTAAAGTGAGTGTAAAACATAATAATAGTTTCTAAAAAATAAATTTGGATAATTATTTTCTAATCAAACCCAATTGAACGGAGATTTGGATTTCGGGTCTTCTATTTGACCCACATGAAGAATCGAGCGGGAAGACAGATCGCTTCTGAGTTCTGAATCATGGAGAATGAGAAAGCCTTGGATTCATTGGCTGCATTCATGGAATCCGGCGTTCATCGTTTCCATAACTTGAATTGCATTTTCATTGATCCTGTTCGTGTCTTAAATCGATCCTACTCCCGATTTAGGGTTTCTCCGACAGCATACTACCAGCGCTTTTTTTCTGTTGAACAAGAGAGCTCGGAGTCTGGGGTTTGTTTAAAGTCCAGGAAGAGAAAGCGTAAGGAGAAGAAACCACGCCCTCTCAACGATAAAGAACGCGCTGCTGAAAAACGCCACCAGGTGACCATTAGTTATCTCAACTCATTTCTCATTATTTTTCGTGTGCGCAGTTGGGATTCTGATTCTCTAATTGAAATTGGAGCAGAAGCTATGATCCATCAGCTGTTTACGACTTTATATTAAGATTTTGCGATTTTGTTGTAGGAAGCGAGGCCTTTTCTGTTGAAGGCGTACGAATATTTTCTGAACGATCCTAGTTTATTACGAGTTGTTAGCAGTTTAAACCGCGACTTTGGTTTCTCTAGAGACTGTAGAGAGCTACCCCCATCTCAATCACAACTGTCCTTCGTCGAGCTCAGCCAGGTTTGGCAAGCCCCGCTATATGAGATTACTCTGAATTTGAGATTCAAGCAGCCAGAGGAAAATGGAGGTTGGTTTTCTAATTCAGAAAAATGACGGAGATTTTATAAAACAGCGTTGCATTATTTCAACGCATCTAGATGGAATGTTGGACTCTTTTCCCCCTGTTCAGATGGGGATGTATTGCCAAATTAACCTGGCTGTCTACAGATATTGTGGCTGTTCACCTGTACTCAGAAAACTTCTCTTCTGTTCCATGACACTAAGTTTAGTTTATTCTTTCGGTTATTTACAGTATAAGCGTCCAAGTACTGATTACAAATGCTGTGCATTGAACCTGGCTGGAAATCATATTTAATATTTTTTTCCCTTATTTCTGATAAAGAATAGAAGTTACGAGGCTATCTGATGGTGAAAGCATGAAAAAATTATTTACTTATTATAGACATAGCTGTTAACATGTACTTGTCACTTAGACTTCGTGAAGCCAAACTATTTATTTCGTCATCTTTATCCATATTTGCCAGCATATATCACCTACTACTTTGTAATATGATGTTTCAATAAAGTGTCTAACTTTCTTGGAAATTACATTAAATTGTGCCTAATTTTTCCCAACTTGGATTTGAAATCACTGCTTATATATCTGTTTTTTTTGTATGTTAGATGTTTTGTTTTTCAGTTTCTTCATACATGTTAATTTTTATTTTTCAGCTTAAGGATTTGTTGTCATGAAAACCTTTGTTATTTTTAAATTTACAATTTCCCTTAACATATATAGATAGAAATTGTTGATGAAGTCCATGTTTTTTTTACAGGTTCACCATTGAACGAATGCACCAAACAAAGGGTACTTCCTATATTTAATAATTTAGTGAACAATGATACGGCTGACGATGCTGAGGCTGAGTTTTTGGATAAGCATTATGTCCTACCTCCAAAAAGTTGCTTTTTCATGGTAAAATGACCACTTAATTTTTCTTTCCTTGTGCTTTGCAAGCAAATAGAATATTTTCTGACTTAGCTTTTGCGCTTGAAATGTTCATTGTTATAACATATATTTTCTTTGGTTCTTCCTTGAATATCTATGGCTCATCTTCTAAAATGGAAATATGTTAGGCAAGGAAATGTTACATTGTTTTACAGGTGTATGTGATAAAATGTTTATAGATGGTTTTATTTTGAAGAAATTAATTACAAGATGGGGAGACATGGAATGGTTACGGTTAAACTATCTAAGAATTTAGATGAGGGGATGGGAGGAAGGCAGAATCACAAATCTTTGTGAGGGAAGGATAGTATGCTCTTACATTGTTTATAAATATATTGCGAATTTGATTTAAAATGTGGCAATTCTTACAAAATTGGAATCGAAGCAAAGGCGAGGGGAGACAAGCGGGGAAGCTAATTGTTTATGACAAATGGAGTTAGTGCGTGAAGCATTAGGTATTTTAAAGAAACATGTTTCAACAATTTTGGAAAAATTGAAGAAACTTACCCTTTCCACATGCAAAAGCAAATGGCGATAATAATTTTTTCTCCAGACACAGGAAGCAGGAAATTATCTTGAAGTGATTACGCAGCCACGATAATTCATGGTGACAACAATAAAGTGCTGCTACAAAATCGTGAACATGGACCGAAATTGGAGTATGCACGCCAAGAAGTGAGTGCCAGTACATGACAGTGGGGACTCAGATGTTTGGGTTTACATGGTGGAGCTATATTTTGCCCTAAATCGCTGGTAAGTGTTTGCTAAAATGGTGGTCGTTGTGGTGTGCCTCGGGGGAGGAGCGCTCACATGTTTCAGTGTGAAGTTCCTTGACCCCCATTTGGCACTTGAGAAGACTTCAAACAGTTGTTGATCGAACAATTCTGATCAACATGAAAGAGCTCTCTTGAAGAAAAGTTTCCTGTGCTCAAGAAAAACTAGACCGTGAGGGAAGTACATGAGGCTGTTTGAGAAGTTGGCTTCTCTGCTAGGTGTAGTTCCTGGATTTTAGAGAGGCTGTTTGAGATTGGGCTTCCTACAGAAATTAGGGTTGATGGCTTAAAGCGGAGAGACTAATGGGATTAAATAAAATTATGCAGATAGTCCAAAGAATCGAAGATCAAATGCTAATGCTCAACAATGTCAAATGAAAAACTTTAAGAGAATAAATATGTTGTGGGTCTACAAAATAGCACCTCTCAGGTGGTAAATTCGAGTTCCTCTCGATCTGAAAATGTGGCGGATAAAGCTGTAAGTTTTAGTAGCAACTACCTTTTAAGAAATTAACCGATTTCGAATTGCAAGATCAACTTGCGAAAGGTCTTCTATGATTTGGTGTGATGAAATCTAAGAAGCTGTAAGTATTAATGTGCCACAGAAGTGTAGATGCAACCGAGTTATTGGAGAACACATTGATTGGTTGCCTACTAAAAGAGCCGAGATATGAATCACTTGATAATAAGCAATTCCTCCAATTTCACAATGAAAACAAAGTGACTTATTGGGTCGGGGTAATGGTACGGAAATATTATATTGTTTTAAGGGTATATATTAGTAACTATTAATGGTAGTTGTTATTTTAAATTAATGATCATTTTATTTTGTACAAGAAATTAAATAGGAGATGTGAGAAAATGAATGGATACTATTGAATTATCTTAGACCTCTGACAAGAAATGAGAGGAATGCAGAATCTCAATATAATTTTTTTTTTTAATTTCTGCTAGTTGTGTATTTTTACGTGTTTATTAATATATTAGTGCGCTGATCTCGTGCACTGGACTCTACTATGATTCTGACATTAATATAAATGGTAAAACCAGAAAAGGGTTTTGGAAGCTAACACAGTTTCTGTGATCATGTGCGAGCACTAAATTTTTAAAAAGATGCTTCTACTAGCTTCAAGTTTGGCTCACATTTTTCTTATTCTATTTTTTGTTTTAACCATGGACAAGTCTGATATTGGGGACGTTCGCCACCTTCTACCTGGTAATGGTTACATGCAGATTTCATTACTCTAAATATTTGGCTATCTCAATCTGTAGTTTAGGGTTCGTGTTCGCATGGTGGATTGTAACTCAATTACTAATCCATGAAGAAATACCGTGAAGCTAGAGGAAATCATCCTCAACATGGTTTCCCTCAGAATAATGCGATTAGTACTTTCCAGTTTTAGCTTCATGAATAATTTTACCATCACAACTTAAAGTGGAACTAGCATCTGAATCCCATGCAACTGATTCATCTATTTTAGTCATTGCAGAATTTAGAATGTTTAGGCAGAAACAAGATCATAATTCTGAATGTTGTGTTGTGCAGATGAGTCCAACTGTGGTTTCAATCTCATTGTCATTGATCCACCTTGGGAAAGTGGAAGTGCCAGTCAAAAGCAAACGTATGTGTATATATATCCTTTTAGGTGAAAAAGAACCTGTTAATTTGAATATAAAGCTCTTATTAACTTGCACTTCATATCCTTTCGGAGACAGCTATCTTTTTCTAATGTTTTCTTCAGTTGTTTGACCTTTATACTGCAGATTAAAAGATATCTCTTTTCATGTGCATTTTAGTTTGGAAAATCAATATTTTATATGGAATCATCAATCAATTTTTTTTTTCATGTTCTTGATTAATTGAGTGAAATATTTACGAATCCTTGAAATAAATTTATAGGTATCCTACATTGCCAAATAGGCATTTCTTGGGGCTGCCTATCAAGATGCTTTGTCAAGGAGAAGTGGCACTGGTAGCCTTATGGGTAACCAACAGAGAAAAATTCCGTTGTTTTGTTGAGAAAGAGCTATTTCCTGCATGGGGAGTCAGATATTTGTCAACATATTATTGGTTGAAGGTCAATTTCTTTCTGTATTTCAGTGGCATAAATGTTTTTTTATGTCTTGTTTAAGCATTTCACTATTGATGGTTATAGGTGAAAGCAGACGGTTCACTGATTTGTGATTTAGATCTCTTACACCATAAGCCATATGAATGTCTCCTCTTGGGTTACGTCGCTCGGGAGGTGAGAGCGCACAACTCCGATCATCTGATCAAATAATTGTTTATACCCATAAATTGTGGTTCCTAATGTCAACCATTTGTTCGATTCAAGGGATCCAAGAAGCTCGAGAAATTCGAAAAGAGTTTACCCGACAACCTTGTTATGATTAGCATCCCAGGTGATTACTCAAGAAAGCCCCCAGTTGGAGGTAATCTTTCCTGACCTACTAAATCTCTCTACTAGTTTTGATCTATACACGGAATGTTTGTTTAGGAATGACATTTGTCTCTGATATTGAATATTGGGTACCAGAAATATTCCGCGACTATCTTCCGGAGTTGAAGTCCGGTCGATGCCTTGAGCTGTTTGCGAGAGAGATGATTTCTGGTTGGGTCTCATGGGGGAATGAACCCCTTCACTTTCAGGAGTCTGGATATTTCTGTGAACGATAGAACTTGAAATGTTTGTTTGGATTCATGCATATTTTTGGAGTTTCTATTTTCTAAAAGGAGGATGTTTTTATGTTCATATATTATCATAGTTGAGTAATTGTAAACTTAAACTTCAATGTTTTCAATCGAACAATTGAAATCTCGGCTTCAATTTTTCCACGTCGGTTGTCTTGTCTTGTCTTGTCTTGATGTCATTACTTGTATTTTATTTTAGCAGTTTATAATCCTAATTTGACACGTCAGATGTATGTTAAAATATTCAATTATTGCCTTAATTAAGAGACTTATGGCCATAATTGAGACAAGAAATTTTGTCACAAATTTTAAATTGTTTATTTTAAATTTTAATTAGACTTAAATTGTATAATTAATTGAGTTATTTTAGGTTTTAACCATAATAAAAATTAAATATTTAATTCAACTCCAAAGAATTAAAATGAATATTATAAATTTTAACTATAAATAGTATTTGGTTTGAAACCACCCCGCACTTGACTCCAACGACATGATGAGGCAGATCTACAGCTACGTGCTCTTCTTCTTCCCCGACATCCTCTCTCCTTCTCTTCTCCACCTTCTCATGATCTCCACTGTGCATTGCCGTCAGAGTTCGATTCTCAGCAATGGAATCTCTGCCCACCATTAACCATGTTTCTTCTCAACCCCCGCACCCCGGCGTCTCCATTAAAGATGACCTCCCGCTTCTCCAAAGCCAATCCTGCCTCCGACATGAGCCGAGTCTGGACGAGCTCGAAAAGAAATTTCCTGCGTACGTACGCCACGATGTTTATGGCACTATGGGACAGGGGCGGCTGCCGTGGTCGGAGAAGGTTTTGTTAGGTTTGGCCATGGTCACGCTCGTGCCGATTAGACTGGTGGTCGCGATGAATGTGCTTGTTTTGTATTACTTGATTTGCAGGGCCTGTACGCTGTTTTTGGCGCCTGATAGGGAGGAGGATGAACAAGAGCATTATGCCCATTTGGGTGGGTGGAGGAGGTCTGTCATTGTCAACAGTGGAAGGCTTTTTTCCAGGATCATGTTGTTTGTTCTAGGGTTTTATTGGATTCGCGAGACTCGTAGGATGCCTAATGGCGAGGATCACTCCGCCTCCGAGGTGCTCTGATTCTTACCTTTTTCTCATGATTGTAACTTGTTTGAAATTAGGCTTTCCTTCTATGTTTCTGTTTCTTTGGTTGCGTAGCCTCTGCTATATGTTTAGATTATTTACCGGCGTGAAATCTTTGCGCTGTCTAACTTCTGTTCCTAGGATTTTCAGAATGAGAACGTTCAACAGTCCGAAGAACGTGAGAGGCCAGGGGCAATAGTATCTAACCACGTATCGTATTTGGACATTTTGTATCACACTTCTTCTTCATTTCCAAGCTTTGTTGCAAAGGTTTGTTCGTTTCTTCCTTTTTCTTGTCGTATTTTACAACAATTTACAGGATCGTCACGTAACCGATCTGTAATTAGTTTAAACGTTCTAGTGCTTCCTCTGACTCGTTTCTTTTATGCCCCTGCTTCTGTAATCACAATGTCTTCCTGAAGAGATCAGTTGGCAAACTTCCCCTAGTTGGTCTCATCAGGTTGGTATTTTTCTTCTAATTTTATTGATTCTAAACAATCTCGGAGTTCTCAAAAATTTTATCTTCCGATAAAGTTGTTCATTTTTTATGCTTCCAAATTTCCATGGCCTAGTTAAGTTGGGAATGCCTTGTGTTGGCCTGTGTCTTCTCTAATGCTTTATCATGGTTCTTGAAATTTTCTTGCGTATCTTGTTTTGACAGCAAATGCCTTGGTTGTGTCTATGTTCAGAGAGAATCAAAGTCGCCTGATTTCAAGGGAGTTTCAGGTGACATTGAATTTAAGATCTCTGTACTATGTCTCAAAGAGAAAAATTTGTTCTCGTTCTGATTCTTCGAACAAATAAATTCATGCTTGAATTTAAAAAACCACCATGACAGTCATTCTATTGCTTCCTGATTGTGCCTCTATTGCTAATAGGTGTTATTAGTGAAAGACTTAAAGAGGCTTCTCGGGATTGTTCCTCTCCTGTGCTGATGCTTTTCCCAGGTCACCCCTCTTTTGATGATTAAAAATTGTTCTCTAGTCTCCCAGTAGTTTCTGTCCAATAGATGTTGTTCCTGTATGTTGGTTATCTGAATATATTACTTAGTATAAAGAAATGGTTGTTGCTTCATGTTCATGTTCGTGACTTTGTGAGAAACTTATTAAGATAATATATAAATGATATAATTATACTTCATCCATAAATATGAGTTTTGAGGACAGTTAGTAATTTGTCATAGTATCAGAACTATAGGTCGCAAGTTTGATACTCAGCAAAAGTAATTTTAAAAAAACTCACATGTAAGAAAAAAAATAACTAAAAACTCACATGTAAGAAAAAAAATAACTTACACATTGGGAGAATATTAAAGTAATATATAAATAATATAATTATATTTTACCCATAAACTCGAGCTTTTGTGACTATTGGTAATTTTGTGAGGTATTGTTGTGATACATTCGATATTACGATAGCTAGGGAAATGAAACTCTACAACATGATTATGCATAATTATTTCCAGTGCAGTATAGGTTTTTGTACACTACTTTGATCATTCTCTTCATCTGCTGTTATTATTTTAAGTTGTGCAGAAGGAACGACCACAAATGGAGACTTTCTCCTTCCTTTCAAAACAGGTGCATTTTTGTCCAAAGTCCCTGTCATTCCAGTTATTTTACAATATCCATATCAAAGATTTAGCCTGGCCTGGGACTCCATAGCAGGGGTGAGTCATTTTTCTGCAATCTCATCTCTCTGGTAATGTGCACCAGAAAGTTGAAGTCGTGATATTTTTGTAGGTGCTTTGATTTGGAATGTGATGGTTAATGATTAATTGTCATACGAAACTAAGAATTTTTAGTCTTTCGTGTTAGCATTTTTTCTATGAACAACACAACCGTGCACATTTAGTGTCTATGAATCTAATCATAAGTTGTGGCAAGTTTGGGAGCTCTGAGTTTGATAATGTTGACAGATGCGCCATGTATTATTTCTTCTCTGTCAATTTGTAAATTACTTGGAGGTGACGTGGCTGCCTCCTTACTATCCCTCGCAGCAAGAAAAGGATGACCCAAAACTCTATGCTGATAACGTTAGGAGGTTAATGGCACTCGAGGTATGCTCCAAACTTGACTGGGAGAATAAGATATTCCAGCAGTTGAACTCTCATTAGTTTATTTCGATCCTAGTTTGAGAAAATCTTTGAAGTTGTAGGATTTCATTCCCACGTGCATCTGAAATCCTATGTTTGGCATCATGTCTCTGGTTTAGATTGATTTTCTGGTCTTCTAACCATGTCTATCCAATTTTCATGAGACAAAGTGGTACTTTTGTTCTGTTTGCAGGGAAACTTTTCTATGTCAGATATTGGACTTGCGGAGAAACGAATATATCATGCTGCTCTTCATGGTAATAATGTTCTGCCTACTGTTTTGCTTCAAAAAAGATGTCTAGTTTGGGTTGAGTTTCTTAGTTTGACTTGGAATATGTTCAGAAGTCACAGCAGGAAATCCGACAATTCGTAGATGTCCTGTAACATTTAAAATGTGGCCATGAAATAAGCTTGAGATTTACATGGGTTTTTTCTCGTTAAAGTATAGAAATTCCCATCATGCTTAAGTCCTGAAGCCCTTTTGCTTGTCTGAATTATCTTCTTCCTCTTCCCGCAGGTTTGTTATCCCAATGCTGATGCGGTTTCTTCTCCTATCTGTTCGTTCATTTGATTGGTGAACTTGTTTTGCAAATAGAAATTAGACTTGTGCAATGCCTACTCAGTTGAACTGTATAGATTATTTCTCGTCTGCATGTGATTTTGGAGCACTAATTAAGCTCGGCAATTTCATTAATGGAGCAAGAAGTTGAAGTACGAGGTTGCTCAGGTGCTGCAATGGCGGTGAATAATCTGATGCAAAATTATAGAAAGCTTAAGCTGTCTGAAGTCTCTGCTTTGGCCAGCTCTTCCCTCCAGCATTCTCTGGTGTAAAACTCCATGAATTCTATTTTCAGTTTCTTGATTCTTTTCAACTTTCAGATACATCTTACAAAGAGGTGCTGTTTTGGATTTTTAAATGCACATAATGTTGTTTTTTTAGAACACTGTTCGTCAACATCCTCAAATATATTCTCCAATTGAGTAGATTTGTGTATTATTTTGTACAAAATGCTTAAGATTTTAAGAAAAGACAAGATTTCTAGTTGTTTGAGAATTTCTGAAATCAATTTTTGTTGCAGAAAGAATGTGCAGTCAGATTACAACTTGACCAATGACAATGAACATCACATATACAGTCCACAAAATCAGGATCACTGCATTAGCATCTCCCAACAAACCTATGACCTGAAAAATTCAAAAACTAACACAAATTTCTCGACCTCGAGCCCGTGGAGAAGGTCACTTTGTCCGGGATGGCTGGCTACCTTTCAACCCTCCTTCAATAAACGATTCCTCGATCTTCTTAACTCCCACGACGAGAGGCAGCCTTTCAATGGCGATTGTAGAAACAATGAAGACGTCGACAACTGCTTTTGTCTTGTAGAGATTGAAGGCAAGCTGCTAAAAGCGCTCCTTAGCCTGGCCTTTTCGTTGACAGATTTTTGGTAACTTGGATCGTGTCTTACGGCTGATATTTTCAGCGCTTCCGGAAGTATGCAATTGCATATCGAGCCTGTTTTAAACAAAAATTACATTCAATCTCTCCAAATTAACTAAATGAGTTTGAATCTGCAGAAAAAGTACCTATTTTTGCCAATCGGTTTACCCATTTAGGAATTGATTTTCCGGTGAGTTCATAGCAAACATCCTTGCAGAAATGGTTGCAATTCTTGACAATGAGGTGATATGAATCTCCATAATAGCTGGATGAGCTTCGCTCCATGAACTCTCTAACCTCATTTGGATCCAAGCATGTTGTTCCAATCAATATCGACCTTCTGAATTTGAAACCTGGGCATTGTCGAGGTTCGACCTCAAAAACCCCGCTTGTTGGATAGTCATGTGCTCCAAATGCGTACTCCACACCATGAACTGTGTGAACTAACCATCATTACACCACCCAAAACTTTGTTCTTTCTTCATCGGTAAATAAAATTGTATTTGCATACAAAATTTACAAGGATAATTTTAAATTTACCTTCGTAGCATATTCTTTTTACATATTTTCTGACATGTGATCGGTAGAATAATATTATCAATAATTATTTTAATTGTAATACATTATATGTATTTTAACTAGAGTAATTACAACTCGACACGTCAGAAGATATATTAAGAGTGTATGCTAAGAAGTTAAACCTAACATTACTCAATTTACAAATGATACTACTTTCCAAAAAGGTAGATTACTCCACAGTCAGTTGTAAAACAAAAACTAAATTTAAACAACATAAATTCTCAGGCGTCACTAAAATCATCACACTCATGAGACCACCAAGTATTAACTAGAAAGATCCATCGAATCGTTAGCCCTATGAAAGAAAGAGTATTTGTACCTTCAACGCCAGAGTGAAATATGCCAAATCCTGCCCAGTAAACGTAGCCATTCATAGGAGTCAAGTCATAAACGTTGAGGTAAACTGGTGTTCGTCCTGGACCAAACTTGGATGATGATTTGGCTTTTGGAAATAAACAAAATTGAGAAACTGATTTGCTTTTCAAATGAAAAGGGACAATGGTTTTCCATCCTTTCTTTGATTGAATTTTCATTTTGGTCCAACTCTCAATCTAGAGTTCAGTCTATGCCAGCAACCAACCTGTTTGCATGGGTAGAACAAGTATCAATCTTTGTCATGCAATGATAATTCAACTGTTCTAAAAGAAATCAACATTCAGCAATTTGTTATTCTTCAACCAAAACAGACCAACTACTCATCTTTTCGATTCAATCTTCGATTTCTTACTTGCATCGATTTGGTGGACAGAGGTTTCCATCTCATGATTCTCAAAGACAAGGAGTAATGGCTGTTCCACATGTAATTTGAATCAACAATGGCGAGAAGTTACTAAAAATAAGCAAAACCCTTCTCCCCTGCTGTTTTTCTATGAGAGATGTACCAAAAAACGGCCATTAATTGCTGATTTTTCAGCATTTTGTGTGACATAAAAAGACAAAATGATAGTGTCAAAACACGAGGGGAAAACAGGTGTTGATTTGGGGGGATGAAAGAATCCAAATAATGTAAGAGTTTCAATTGAGTTATCTGGATCAGCACCACATTAGCCTTTTGGACTTTCCGAGGTACAAACACTAAAAATCTATTTCTGCGTTCAACGACTGCTATTTTGGCTTGAGGACGAGGTGCTACTGAAATGGAAAGACAACTATTGTGACAATAAACAGTAGGCAAACTTTGCCCCAGATCTGATAAAAAAATTGTGAGTTTCAGAGAGGAAATTAGAGTCGAAGAGCAATACAGAACAATAAGATGAAATAAGAAAATGGCCATAATGCTTTTTGAGGCCGCGAGTTTTTGCTCAACAAAAATACCAAAAAAGAAATTCAAGCATTAATTCCAGAAATGGGTACGAAACATTTTCAAAAACAAAAAAGAAACTCACAGATTCAAGATCTGATGTTTGGCATCGGACTTCTTTTGCAGCTTAACATTACTCACTGAGCTTTGAAATGGGTAAAGTAAAATAGAAGGTCGATGAGAGCTTAAATGGCAGGTTTTGCTCCTTGATGCTCTGCCCAGAAGAGCTTCTCGGAGAGACGAGATGAATTGCAGGTAGAACGAGTTAGGAAGCCGAGCAGGGGTTCGATGGAGGCGTTGTCTAGTTCCTTACCTCGTTTATGGGTTTTTTGTCTTTAAATCACGTGCACTGGTCTGTCAATCTTTGGAGTTTCTTGCTTCATTTCCTGTCGTGGATTAAGAATTACAAGGTTAAAACAACAGAACCCATTTACCCAATTAAATAATCCCACTAAATTCTTCCATTTCATTCCTTCTCTCTCTCTCTCTCTCCTGCATTTCTTCCTAAGATTCTTCCTCGCACAAAAAAAACTAATCTTGACAGCCTTAATGTTCAGTTAATCCTCGACCAGACAATTAAAATGATGATTCAGAACAGGTTTCGTCAAACCGATAAACAGTATCAAAGCACGGACTAAAATCGACGATACCCATCTCTCTTTTCATCTCCCTCGTCCAAAATTTTCTCTAATCACCATTGTCCCACCGATCTCCGGCCAGAGTTTCCAATTACTTTCGAGAGGATTCGGAGAAAGAGAAGTCGTCATCAAGAATCAATAATCAAACGACCATATTATTATTTTTTTAGTAAGAGAAAAGAAAGGCCAGCTCTTCAGAAAGTAAATACAGCTTCTCTTGTCTGCCCCATGTTTAACCCCTCTCTGCTTCCAGGGTCCAACCAGATTTGAGGTAGTTTTATCCTTTTCTGTGTTCGACGACAGGTTAAATTTGAGCCATTCTGTGTTTGGAAATTGTCAGTAAAACTGGGACAGTGGCCTCTCGAGCATAAAAGACAAACATCTGAACTGACGAGCGTGTAAGATTCAGACATCTACCCACCATGGTCGAACAATCAAAACTACCAACAGGTAGACAGAACATGGGGATTTTGAGAAAATTTAGAACACGAAATATTTCCTAAAGTGGGGACTCATACTTCAAAAAAACTAGCAATTTTGAGAGGCCAATATTGAGCAATAGAGCGAAGCAATGGTAGGAAATAATAAGAAGAGAAATCTAGAACATATATTCACATGCAATTGTCGCGCCCTCACGATGACTTTAGCACGTGTCGCCACCAAAGAAGAGATTTTCGGACATGGTTGCGTACGAGCAGTATGAAATTACAAGAGAGCCCATGCTCGAATTCGTATAAATATAATGAATACGTTGAATTGTAATTGGTTCAATAAATATAATAAATATTTATTTAATTTAAAATATATTAAATGTATTTTAATTAAACTAATGACGACTCGACGAACATATAAAATATGAATGTATATTAAAAATGTATACTTAATTGAAAATGAGTAAGTAGTGAATTGATATTTGTTAACCTAACCTATTTAAAGGGTAAATTTGTAATAATATCCTAATTTTAAGTTATTGTGATATTAGTTGAAGTTTTATAAAATTAAATCTTGAAAATGACGTGGCTATTTTCTACTTTACCATCCCAAATCTCCGCCTGAGATCGAAGCCGGTGTATGCTTTGGTGACCATCACCGCCGTTGCAAAACCAGGGCGGGCTTCGAATGAAGAATTAGGGTTTGAGTTTCCGAATCATATCAGACCACACCACAGAATAGCTTGATCGGCCATGGAGAGTGCTTTTGTCAGCGCCTCATCGATCTCTGACCAGAGGCAGAAGATCGAGCAGTACAAGCTCATTTTGGCCGAAGTTATTTCCTCTAATGATATTTCTCGAGCGAAATTGTTTATTGACCATGGTTGGCTGTCTCTGCTTGTCCGTTTGTTTGTTTTTTTTTTTGTTTCTTATAGGGTTCATTATCTATCTTTTGCTCATTCTTCTTCAACTGCAGTGTTATCCGACGAAGTTCCACTGGTTGTGTCGCGGCAGCTTTTGCAGACTTTTGCGCAAGAGTTAAGGAATTTGGAGCCGGAGATTCAGAAGGAGATTGCCCATTACACTCTCGCTCAGATTCAACCTCGAGTTGTTTCTTTCGAAGAACAGGTGTTTCTTTTTCCTCAGAGACAGGGTTCAGCTGGGATTATATTTTTGTTAATTTCCTAGTTCTTTTCTTGTTTTTGTTTGGAAAACAAATTTTCTGCTTGTATGAGTCGCAGGTGCTTATTATTAGAGAGAAACTTGCTGAACTGTATGAATCGGAGCAGCAGTGGTCAAAAGCAGCGCAGATGCTTAGTGGCATTGATCTTGACTCTGGAATGAGGTATAAGTGCAGAATAATATTTTGTGAAAGCGTGCCCTTGGCATCTTTTCCATAATACTGATAAAGTAAATATTTCTCTGCATGAAATTGCTAGATTGATTGATGATGCATTCCGACTAGCAAAATGTGTCCAAATTGCTCGCCTATATCTTGAGGTATGTTCTGTCTCTCGAATGAGACAATTAACTGAGATTTCTAAAAGTTAATTCAATCTGTATCCCATTTGTAGATAAGGATAATTATGTTCATATATATGTGTGTGTGTGTTATATCAAGTGAGATTTATATTTTCTGATCGATTCTCATGCAGGATGATGATGCTGTTAATGCTGAGGCATTTATTAACAAAGCCTCATTTCTTGTCAGCAACAGTCAGCATGAAGTATTGAATTTACAATACAAGGTTCGGAATCCTTTTTTGTTCTCTCAGAAAAAAAAAAAGCTGTAAAGCTGCTGCATGCTTCTGCAACAAAATTTTTATTTACAGGTCTGCTATGCAAGAATCTTAGATTTGAAGAGAAAGTTCTTGGAAGCAGCATTAAGATATTATGGCATATCTCAAATTGAAAAGAGGCAAATAGGGGAAGAGTATGTAAACTTGAGCTATCATTATACTGCTTTTTGAATTGTCTCTCACACACATATGTCTTTATTTGTAAGTTGTAACATTTACATAAAGAGTTTTTTTTTTCTTCTTTCCGAAAGTGAATTTCCTTTGGAGATGTATAATATATCTACTGTTATGTTTCAGCTTGCCTCCTAATTTTTTTGTCTTACCAATGCATAATTAGTCAACATCAAGGTTGCCATACGTTGTAAATGTATAGAACAAAATTTGTCTCTAGTCATGTGGAATAACAGTGTAAAAAAGTAATTGGTTATTTACTGAGCTCTTTACATGATCAATAATTAGAAAGCTTACTTTATAATTGCGAGTTGAATCTACTTAAAACACACCTGTTTTATTTGGAACAGGAGTCTTTCTTCAATTTTTCGCATTTGTTTTGGTACAGGGAGATTGATGAGGAAGCATTGGAGCAAGCTTTATCTGCGGCAGTTACATGTACAATTCTAGCTGCTGCTGGGCCCCAGCGCTCTCGAGTTCTTGCTACATTATACAAAGTGAGGAGTTTTGACTGAAAAGAATTTTCAATTATTTACTGAAGTTGTGTTGTTTAATGTATGGCACCGTAATTCTTTTGTGTTGGTGCAGGATGAACGGTGCTCAAAGCTAAAAATCTATCCAATTTTACAAAAGGTTCTTTTTCTCTTTCCCTCTCATACCATTGGAAACTTGACTAACTTTCTTTCTTCAATATTTATTCAGTTGGTGACCCTTTATTATTAATAATATTATTAATTGCACGTCATAAAAAATAATAATACGTCTTCAGGTGTATTTGGAGAGAATATTAAGAAAACCAGAGATTGATGCATTTTCTGAAGAGCTAAAAGCTCATCAGGTGATAAACCTTTCTTACGCAATATCAGTTGGCTTCAATCTGGAAATAATATAGATTCGACACCATGATGATTTAACCGACTTATTTTATATTGGCAGAAAGCCACTCTGCCTGACAATTTTACTGTTCTAGATCGTGCGATGATTGAGCATAATCTTCTCAGTGCAAGCAAACTTTATACTAACATAAGGTTACTTTCCCTTTTACGTCTGCACTATTTGTTACCATCAAATTACAATTTCAAGTTTCTTTTGGCTAGATTTGATGAGTTGGGAACCTTGCTGGGGATTCCTCCTAATAAGGTACTGTTTGATTATGCAAAATATATAAATGACTAATATATTTAACTTACAATTCATACTCTTAGGATTGTTAATAATTCATTATTATATTAGATCTTAAAAATCCCATGTTTGAATATTACATAGTAAAAAAAAATTCATCCAATTAAAAATAGACCCCTCGTTGAAGGACCAATAAAAAAGGACAGGAATATGGTAGGAAATATGTAAATGGTGAAATATATGTATTGCTCACAAATAGTTTTTTGAGATAGTTGGTAATTTATCAATTTTGAACTTCTAGTCCTCAATGCAAGTTATGGCTATGACTACCCTTTTTATATGGGGAGTGGTCTCTGAATGTTCGTTATGTTACTTCCCACTGCAGGCAGAGAAGATTGCATCCCGCATGATTTGTGAGGATAGAATGAGAGGATCTATAGATCAGGTATATAATTTCATAGTAATTACTAATATCTTCATATTTTCAGTATTTGAGAATATATGAACATTCAAAATAGCTATCGGTGATTTTTTTAGTTTTTCACATTGCTTGATGAATATTTCTTCTCAGCTGCTGGACACGTTTTCATCATTTATTTTCTAGGGGTAGAGTTAAAATCCCTCTTTTTCTTCATTTGAAAGAAATATAAAGGACGAAGTTTGTCAAATAATCTCATAGTATTCAAATTTTTTTTCAATCAAAATGTGTTTCCTTTGTCCGTATTTCTTCTGATGAGGGGTAAACCAGGTTGAAGCTGTAATTCATTTTGAAGATGACACTGAAGAACTGCAGCAATGGGATCAGCAGGTATTATGTGGTCCAACTTCTAACCAATTCCTCGTGATTAAAAGATCAACTTATCGATAAAACTGTTTTTACGGCACTGTAAAACCCTCCAACACACAAGTTTAAACTCTGCATAAGTAAAACAGTAGACTCAATAACTAATGCAGAACTACTTTTATTCAAAAATTGGCCGATTGTTTTTGCTATAATTTGGTTCGAGGTTCATTTACAACCAATTAAATTACTCGAGCAATCTTGCGGGATCTTCATATATAGCTGATGTTAACACACGTTCTTGCTCAATCTACTCAGATAGTTGGACTCTGTCAAGCGCTCAACGATGTCCTGGATGGAATGGCCAGGAAAGGCATGTCCATTCCAGTTTGAATGCCTTCTTTCCAGCAACAAGTCAAGAATTTTGTACTCCATTTTCTGTAGAGAACACTGCCATATGGTCAATTTTTACATTTTTTGGGCTTTGTTGAGTACTTTGTCTGGAATTGTTGAGGCACCTCAAAAAAACACTTGCTATGGAAGCGTCTTTTGGTTCCCTTATTTTTTGTCTTTGGAGAACTTCATTATCAGTGAAGAGGAAGAGGGTAGAAGAGTTTCTCAATCTATGCTTTAACACATTTCTCGATTTGAGATTTAATGATCCGAATCGTGCAAATTCCCGACCTTATGGCCTTGTTTTTGACTATGGTCTTTTAATATTGGCTATGCAATCGAATAATTTGTGGGCACCGTGTTTAACACTAGTTTAGAATTCATCATATGGTGATTGGTGGATGCCATAGCCCGAGTTTTACTGATTAACTACAACATTAAAGCTTTCAATTATGTGTAAAAAACCTGGTAATTAGGACGACAAGACATGTTATTTAATCCCAAAAAAGGTTGATCATTCAAGAGCTGTTTTACAACTACGTTACCTTTCAGCTGATTCATCCACCACTTGGGTGTTACCAAATAAAGGCTCCATTCTTTTTGGAAAAGCTGGACTTTCTAAAGTTGAACCCCTGAACTTCAGCTCTGAAGTTGCTCTAAATTTAGGATCGACTGCAGCGGATCTAGACGTGTTTAGATCGGTCGAAACCGGCCTGTAGGAGCTGGTGGTGGCCCCACCTGGATACCTTGTCGGAGCTCCGGTTGGATAAATCGATGGTCCTCTCAGACCACCACCCTCTCTAAGATCCATCACATTGGTGCTTCTAGAAGTTGTTTCTAGAAAAGACCGATCACTAGATCCGGTTCCTAATGGAGCACCCGAAGTAGCTGATGTGGCAGAACTAAACGGGTCGTCAGCGCCCCACGAGGTAAGCGCTTCCTTCTTCTTAGCGAAAAATTGCCATGCTCCCCATAGAAATAGAATGAAGAACAAAACCGGACTTGTCCACAGCATTGTATTGAATTCCCCTCTGAAAACCGGAAGGTTTGACCTAAACATACCGACGTACCCTCCTCCAAGGCCAAGAACGACTAGCTTTTCCCTATCGCTCACTATCAAGGGCATTACCGACCTTTCTGAATCGACTTCGATGTTTTGATTGTTGAGAAACGATGATCTAATCTCGTCTAGACCCGCAGCAAAGAGAAGCCGAGGCGATCCAACTCGAACATAATGTTGAGATGAAACATTATACACTATAACCTTGTCTTTTCCAACAACAAGTAAATAACCCTTTATTGCTTCAACTCTCATAGGCTCATCAATATCCAACTTCCGCTTCGATCTAACCCTGCATTTGAAGTTCATTACGTCACCCAAAAGCAACACCTGTATCAAATCCCCTGTCGATGTAAATCCATACGCCTTAGACCGTTCGAGGGCATCAAACATATAAGTCGTGGCTAGAGAATGATTCAATCCTTCACATTCGGCCTCCCTTAGCTTCATGCTTCGCAAATCTAACGAACCGGCACCCTTTTCCGTTAAGAACATCAGCCTTTGTTTCAAGAATGTGAGCGGTCGACTTGTTGGCATAATTGACCCGTGTATTGTTCCATTTTCTCTGAATACTACGATTTTTCCGCTAAGATCGACGGCTAGGATGTACCTTATCCTTCCGACATGGTGCACTTCCAAAATGGATAGCGGCAACTGTTCTGATATGAATTCAGAAACATGTTCCATAAAAAGCGAATTCCACTCCTCTCCATTCGATCCCTCCCACAATCGATGCATCAAGATGGCGCCATTTTTATGCCCCGTCACTAAGAAACTCTCGTTCTTATAAACTGACATGTAAGAGAGGATCGAGGTAATTGGGGATTCAGAAATGGTGTAAAACTCCACAAGAACATCCCCATTTCTGAGGAACACATAAACTCTCCCCTTCTCATCCCCAACAGCAACGTACTTGCTAAGCCCCTCAAAATCTCGAAATGGCAGAATGTTAATGCACGTTGCATCGGAATCTAACTTCACGGCTGATACAAATTGAAATCTTTCCGACCAGAAAGCACTGTATTTCGTCACAGAGATCGCCGGAGTTCTCTCCCCTCCTCTTACTTTTTCAGCCTCAAGGCTCCCAATTTCCATTCCATCCGTTTCTTCAAGCTTTCTTTCTATATTATCCCCAATCTCTTTCACCCTCAATCTCGAATCCTCAACTTTCTGCTTCTTTTCTCCAGAAGCCACCGGAAGAGGCTCTGATAATTTCGACTCTAGTAATGAAACTACATCGCTTAGATTCTTCACTAACTCTTCAAGTTTTGATAACAGAGCTTGTTGTCGATTAGACCAAATATCAGACTTAGTTTCCGATTCGTGCAACCGACTCGGCTCGAGCTCAGTTTGTTCCGAAACGGAGCTTGAGCTGGAGTTTCCGAAATCTGGAAGAGGGGGCAAAGAAAAAACGAGAAGAAAGCAGAGGAAATAGAACTTGCCTTTCGGAGGATTCGCCATTGAAGAGTGTCGGAAATGTTGTAGTTCACTGCATTAGCATCGCCGATCTCTCAAGATGAAATTGGAATCGCGTTTCTGAAAATCCAGGAATTACGGGAAGAAACTCCGAGAGAGTGAGCTACTTTGTATTGAGATTTTGACTCGATTTACAGACAACGAATTAGGGCAAAACCCAGAACACCGAATTGTTAGGGGGAAAAGAATCGGAAATCTAGGCAGGAGTTGAAGATCAGTGAAGATGCTATTGTCTGCTTTTTCCTTAATCAACCACTAACACTTTGACACGTCGGATGTTAGCCAAGCGTGGCGATTATTAAAGTTTTGATTTTTCTTGACCAGATTCGAAGACTGCTGCTCTTTCAATGTACCCAACATACCATAAAATTTAAAATAATATTTGTGACATTTAATAACGAGTGCGTGCACAACCCCTGATTTTAATTTCAACTCTCCCCGAACAAGATAAATAATGAGCCGCCTGCATGGACATAGCTCAATCGATTCAGAGATAATAAATTGAATACAAGAGTCTAGATTCAACGTTTGTGCTGTCATAGTATGAGAGTTGTTACCTCAAATGTTAGAGTAGATCCTTAGAATATCAAGTAAAAGTCTCATATCTCTGGGCCGCTGAGTCACCGTGATTTAATCCCCTCACAAATTATCAGGCCGGGATGTGGAACCATAGAGGCAAGAAATTTTGCCTTTTTTAGTACAAGATAAACAATAAGCCATGAACCAAACAAAAAAATTTATCGTTCTAAGACCGAATTAAAAATGTGCAATCGAATCCTAATTAGCTGAACCAAACAGAAAAATCAATAATCAAGTTATCATGGTTTTTGGTTCGTCCTAAAAACCGAACTAAAATCTGGATTTAAAAACATAAACCAATCCAAATTAATTTTTTCAAAAGGTTCTATTCAAACACAACCAATCTGCAAACTACACTTTCGTCTCGAGGTCTTCTATGCTAAGGGATCTCCATAATCAAACAACTCTTCAAGAGGATTTCGATTATATCTAGAAAGAAACAAGATCGAAAACTCACTCGTTGTGCTGGGCGATCTTGGCGATGATAACTAAGTCTCTTGAACAAGAAACAAACAAATAATATCACGAAACAAAAATGTCATTTCCTTGATAACACATGTAACAACAAGAACTCAATAGCAAACGCTTTTAAATTCAAATATACGCATAGAGAAAAGTACAGGGACATTCGATCTTGGCAATAAATTTGATGGTTATTAAGCACTTGATCATTTTTTTTCCAATTATTTAACTGGCCGGCGAACATCAACGTCTAATAGACATTTTGAGAAATTAATGAAAAATATAATGGTCATATCACAAGCACAAAAAAAATCCAATACATCCCACAAGAAACAACAATTTGTCCAAAGAAATGGCAGAAAATTAAAATGACTGTTTCTCCAATTAGTTTTTCTTAAATTATAATGTTTCAACATCTTACCATCTGCTTCAAAGGTTGCAATAAAGTTTCATGAAGGCAGAGAAAAAAGAAGACCTGAAATCACATCTCTAAGTTCCATGTGGTTTCGGCAATTAGTTTCGGTACTTTGGACTCCTCCGCCAGATTTACTGTTGCAGAAATCTGAAAACAAAAGATAATGAAAACCCGCATTTGATCTAACGGATTTACTGGATATGAACAAAATATAGACAATATCAGACAAAATCACAAAATGCATTCGAGCAATCGATGAAAAATTGCAAGTTGTTCTTTTAAACAATGACACCACCATCTATGAAGTTTTCATAAACAATAAAAATGTGACACATGACCAAGACATAGCCTCTTTTTGTTCCATGATTAGGAGTAATTGATCTTTCTACCCTGTGACATCATAATCTATATCATTTTCATCATAGTAAAAATCAAAGTAAACTATCAATGATTTTCATAAGAACAAGGTCTTGACTGCTCTATTGTGAGGCTTTCAAATAATCAATCATCTGAAACGGATATGATATTGCATACCTTGAAACATCCTTTTACTTTTGAGTTCCTTGACCACTCCAATCCTAACACCTGGCTTGAAGTTTGATATGTAGCTCTGAATACATCATCATCGTAAACCTTCCGGGAAAGAGCAAGGTCCCATGAATTCCTAGCTACATCATAGGAGGGCTCAAATATAGTAAGCCCACCATGAACATAATTATACTTCAAATTCCAATTGCCCGAGCCAACCATGTGATTAACTGAAACCTTGTTGGCTGAATCAATTGTTAAAGCACCATTTAGCATCGTTCTATTGTCTCCTTTGCTGTGAGAGTAAGTAAAGCTCAATGGTTTCTCAGCAATTTTGACAGAGTTCATGAACTGAAACCGAAAATCCTGAACCAAACCAAAAGAACCATGTGATTAAATACAGGTTTAGCAAGTGAGGACGGGGAAGCAAAGGACATATCGATTCTGGAGTTGAAGAAATTCAATTCCCAAACCAAACTAACGTGTCAAGCTCCAATAAACCCGCCATTTTCTCGGTTATTGTGTGATTAATCACATAACCCACTATTAAGTCTCCTAGAAAACCCTAACGCTCCTCAGTTTTTATCGGAGAAACCAAGGAAGAAGGAAAATCCCATTTCAGAAAATCCAGGGATTGGACGAAACTAGCCTACAACTTCTTCTTCGAACCTGATTCTCACAGTAACAAACGGAAATATAACTCGAGAAGTAGTGCGGATACCTTTTTGGGGACATCGTAATTGACGATTAAGAAGCCAGGCTTCTCGACTGCTAAAGACAAACCATTCAAACTGGGGCCATTAATCACGGTGGCGTCCGTAAGAGAAGCCCGAAGCTTCAGATCGCCGGCGTTGACGGTGAAAGAGGCGGTGGCAGTGCCGCTCTTGTCGGAGTCATATTTGCCATTCAAAGATGCTTTCATGGTTGGTGAACGAGCAAAACAATGAGACAGAAAGCCGAAGAAATGGGACCTCGCTCCTAATTATACGCTGTTAAGCCTTGTATCATATGCGTAGAATCTTCAGACATTCATGACTATCAAAGAAATAGAACTATGGAACGGGTGGCAATCGGGTTGGTTCAACCCAAAAAACCGATTCAAAGTTGTCATGCAAGTTGATTTTTCATTATTCAAATCAAATGTGAACAGAAACCGAGCCCTACATGAAATTTATGTTCGTTTTCCAGTCAATTTAAGTTTGTCAATTTTATAATAAAACTTGACTTGAATCGAGTTGTACAAACTAGCTGACCCGAACTAATCATTCGGCTCAATTTCAATTCGAGTCATGAATTTTAATTTTAGAGAAACCGACTCAACTTGATTTGTAGAGAACGGTTTAGTCATGATTTTTAGAGTCGAAAACCATGAAAACTAAACTGAATTGTGAGTCAAAACATAATGAAAAATGACAAAAAATTCAAAATTTGACAAAAATCTAGTCCAAAAATCCCTATTAAAAAAAATCAAAGCGGATTGGACTGAACCAGCCGGTGCTTATCCTTCTTAAAAAAACCCTACATTTAATTTATGGGCCGACCGGCCTGATTGTGCCACCGAGTTGGGTTGAAGGAGTTTGATACAGTAGAAGTCTTCCGTGAACGGGCTGGTTCGGGCAGTGAGCCAGCCCGTTTATCAATATCGCTGTTGAAATTATTTGACATAAATAAATCTTATTATATCTCGAACGTTCTTTAGTTGAATTACAGCCGCTTGATGAATCTAATGGCTCTTAATGAGCCAACCTCTGATTTAATTATTTTCCCAATAAAAACAGCTTTTCTCGTTGATCATATTCTACGTTGTTCTCATCTAGCCGTTGATATTGTAGTGAGAACTTTTCTCCAAACTTCTCTACCGTTAGATGACGGTCTATTTTATTATATAAAGCCTCTTTCCTCTACCTCTAGTTGTATATTTTTCTACGCAACCTTCGTCTGGCCTGCCGGCTCTCTCTCTCCTTAGATCTTCTCTTCCTTTTTGGTTCTTCTCGAATAATTGTTCCAGATTGCGTTAGATCGCTTNATTTTATTATATAACGCCTCTTTCCTCTACCTCTAGTTGTGTATTTTTCTACGCAACCTTCGTCTGCGTCTGGCCTGCCGGCTCTCTCTCTCCTTAGATCTTCTCTTCCTTTTTGGTTCTTCTCGAATAATTGTTCCAGATTGTGCTAGATCGCTTGCCGATCTACGTTTTGATTATGGTTTCAGCAAGCTTTGCGCTCTTCTCTACCTTACGATTCCATCCGAGGGGGGTTTTAGTAGTTTCTACTTGTCAAATCTTGATCATCTTGAGCGTTTGGCCGTCTTGATAGGTAGATTGTTTGGTTTTTGATGGTTCACCGGTTTTGTTTCCTTGTTTTTCTTGTCCTGTTTTTATCTTTCGATGATTTTGTTTTAGTTTATGGTGTCTGCAGTGAGTCGTTTCTCATAACAACCGAGCTGTTGTTTGCTTGCTCTATGAGTTGGCTATGTGCGGGATACTCATATTATATATTGTATTTGATGAAGGATAGAAATTGTGTAGGAAGCTTTTTCTGTACTTGATTCGGTGTCTTTGCTGGATATCGGAACTTTCGTGGTAGTATCGCATGATAGATGTCACAGACTGTTCCGGACGAGCACGAGAAGTTCTTTGATGGAATACTTAAAAGATCATGGCTACTGTAAGATGCGATCGGAAGAGAGCGCGAAAACACTGGATGATTTTGTGGTTCGAACTACGGAGATGGCTTTGAAAAAAGAATGTCGGTGGTTCCACCTAATTACATGATTTTCTCAGAGATGGAAGCTATGGGAGAAAAGACTATGGAGGTACACTTTAATGTAGTCCTTGTTGTGCGACCTTTGCCATGTCAGGTGCGCTTGCATGGCAGGTCAGAACAAAATTAATGAAATCTCTACCTTTTGTTTCAGGGGGAGATGGTACGGGCTTTTTTATTTTCCAGCCCGGCTCTCCCCTTGGGGTGTCCTGTGTTCTCTCTCGCTCTCTCTTATTTGCTTTTGCTCCGTATGAATCTGCTGCCACGAATTTCGTGAGTGTTCGATTGGAAACCCATGGATCATTTTTGGCGAAGGGTACTTCCAGAATTTGGCATTATCAACCTCATAACGTGTAAACAGACAAGTTTGACAACACGAATCTTCTATTCTATGATCGCTGAAGGAGGTACTTTCTAATTCATTTTACCAGAATTAAATATTCACGTTGCTTCATCGGTTCGAACTTTGTCTTGTTGATACATATTTACGTTATTAGAAGCACCATAACCAGGTACCTGTTTTTCATACCGAAGTTAATCGCAGTTTTTAGTTCGTTGATTCACCAGCGACTAAATTCTCATGATCATGAATCATGATGTTTTTTGAAATCCTACGGTAATCTGCAGTCTAATCTAACTGTTTTAATTTGTATTGTACTGTTTTTCCATGACGATTGCACCTTCGTTATTTACGTAAAATGATCCTTCCGATTTATTTTCTTAACAAGTGAAGGGTTGTGATTCAAAGTTTCTTAACAACGCAAATCACGAGGGGTAAGTAATTATTTAATTTTTGTGCACGGCTCAAATCATATTTTGTCTTTTGTCTTGGTGTTCACTTGCAGCTGTCAAATTTTAATTTCGTATATTGGATTACCAGCATAGAAGAGCTCTGTATGTAGATGTACTATCAGTTTATGTTTTGTAAATTGTAATCTCAATAGGCTGTAGACTATTATGCTCTTGTAGACTTCAGCTATCCCAGATCAAGTAAAGGTGTTTCGTGACACCAAGATCAGTACAGAACAAGGTGTTTCTGGTGGACAAGCTGTGAGCGAACCCTGGAAGGGATGCGACTGTTTCTGTATTAGCGTTATTCTCGATTCTTCCAAGCCCATAACAAGTTTTAAAGACGCTTGAAAGGTTGACCGGCTGGTGCGAAGATCTCTCTGGCATTAACTAACAATGAAGGTGTTTTTTTGAATGAGTAATTTGTCTGGCTCTTCTAGTATTGTCCCAGCTGCAGATGGAGTCTCAGACAGCTTTATGTCTCCGATGTTTTTTTGCCGAAATGGTACTTCTTTAGTTTCTTTAGTATGCAAAACCTATCACGTTTTTCATGATTTAGAGTATGAATGTTTAAAACTACTTGCTGCAAGGCTTGTTGGAAAGACTAGAATGAAAAGTGGTGGGGCACTTGGGAACTGAAGAATCTAGTAGCTCAAAAATGGTAGAGCGCTCTCGGACGATGTTTGAGAGGGATGGTGGTTCGAATCCACCTGGGTTCAAATTCTCTATTGTATCAAAATGCTAGCATACTTTCAGCAATTTTAATTACATTTAATTAGTGTTTTTTTAAGCTAGTGCCCATTTGTTTGGGCAATTGTTAGACGCCTAACGTATAAAATGCAGGTTTGACATGATGTGACAGGCGAGAGGGTCACATTCTGTGGCTCATCCCGCTCTCTGGTCAGCCTCTTTCACGTTTTTACCCTTCCAGGTATAGACGGCGCAGATTGAGCATACCATAATACCAGCCCCACTTGCCCTGGTCGAGCTGACTATCGTCTCTCAACGAAGCTAAGATTTGAAGGGTTGAAAACGGTACATGTATCGAACATTGTAAGGTGGGATTATGAAAAATCCCAATAAAATTTGTGCAGACCAGAGATAATTCGTATTTTGATTGTGGACGGTAGATTTCAATATAAGTGTTTCAATTATATGTAATCTGACAGGAAACGTCGTTCTCAAGGAATTGAGCATTAGGGTGAAATTCTTGAATCCAGTTGAACAACATAGTTGAATGTAGGGGTGGGCGGATCCGATCCGACAATTATCAGATCGGATCGGATCGTGTAAAAATTCGAGGATCCCTGTTTTGAGTGTTTTCCCTGCAATCCGAGAACCTAATCCAAAATATATCATCCGACATTCAAGATTCAAACTATCATCCAAGATTACAGAAAACCAGACGTCCAACGTAATCTAAAAATTTTGAAATCTATTCATAATCCCAAAAAATGCATCAATAATTCATTATAATTCAAAACTATCCATAATGCAAATACATCAATAATCCGAAACGATAATACTCCTAACAATTACAATTACAATGTAAAGAAATCATAATCCAAAACTATCATAATCCAAAACTAGAATTCCAGAAGATAAAAGATAACTCATAATGTCATCATAATACATAAAATAAACTATAGAAAATAATCATAATCCGCCATTTAGAGTTCAATGATCGGCTCTACATCTCCACCGGTTGCATTCTCCGAAATTTCTACAAAAACACATAAAACATATTTATCGACATAACATTAATAAACAGTCATGTTAATAAATAACGTGTACTCGTGTAGTTGAGCAATACCTTCGTCAATCGTTTTGTAATCTTCTAATACCTCCGACAAAAGTGGAGTCTCAAATTCAGAACGGATCCAACTCTGAGTGCATATAAGGGCCTCCACTGTCTTTGGTAATAGAGAAGTCCGGAATGAGTCTATAACGCGACCACCACAACTAAATGTTGACTCCGACGGCACTGTAGAAATTGGAACGATTAACACATCCTTCGCTATCCGACTCAAAACCGGAAATTTATGTGAATTCAATTTCTACCATAGCAAAAGGTCTAGACTATCAGAAAATTCTTCAACAGCATCGTGTAGGTAGACGTCAAGTTCCGACCTACTAATT
>QAOC01035303.1:736501-777415 GCA_003255005.1 Begonia fuchsioides | reverse complement strand
ACTAATTTTCGATCNTTGTGGACGGTAGATTTCAATATAAGTGTTTCAATTATATGTAATCTGACAGGAAACGTCGTTCTCAAGGAATTGAGCATTAGGGTGAAATTCTTGAATCCAGTTGAACAACATAGTTGAATGAACTAAGTAGCTGAATCCACCATTAAGGTCAATTTTAATTTTGTTAATATTATAGTTATTTTTTTTATTATATATATAAATATATTTTATGATCATTGTAATAAATAATTGTTTTAATTAAATTATATTAAATATAATTTTAGTAGAACAATTATAATTCAACATTTCTCTTTTATGATTCTTATGCTTACTTCTAAGAAAGATTTCAAAGCTTATACTCTTTTAATTAATTAATATCTTTTTAAAACTCGGATTATTTAACCAAAATTTGACGGTAAAAGAGTTTTACTGTATCTAGAAAGTTCGTTTGTAGAAGGGAATCTAAATCTAATGGCTCTTGATGATCCAACCTTTGATTTAATTATTTTTTATCAAAAATACCTTTTTTCGTTGATCTTATCAACATTGTTCTCATCCAGCCGTTCATATTGTAGTCAATACTTATCCGCCGTTAGATGACGGTCTATTTTATTATATAACGACACTTCTCCTTTCTTAGCTAACTTTCTACGCAACCGTCCGCCCTGCCGCTCTTTACATCTCCTTAGATCTCCTCTTCCTTCTCGGTACTTCTTGAATTCTTGTTCCAGATTGTGTTAGATCGCTAGACGATCTACGTTTTGATTATGGTTTCAGTTATCTTCGCTCTCTTCTCTACCTTACGGTTCCATCCGATGGTGGTTTCAGTAGTTTCTTCTTGTCAAATCTCGAGGATCTTGAGCGTTTGGCCGTCTTGACGGGTTGATTGTTTTATTTTGGTTTACCTTTTTTGTTTTCATCGATAGTCCTGTTCTTATCTTTTATTGATTGGTTTTAATCTCTGCAACGAGTCATTTCTCATAGCAACCGAGGTGTTGTTTGCTTTTATTTGGCTTTGTTCAGAATACACAAGTATTTTCTTCTATTTGATGAGGGAATGAGATTGTGTAGGTTGTTTTTTTATGTAGTTGACTAGGTTTCTTTGCTGAATATCAGAAGTTTCTCGGTAGTATCGCATGATACAGTCTATTCCGGACAAGCGTGAGAAGTTCTTTGTTGGAACACTTCAAGATCATGGGTACTGTAAGGTGCAATTGAAAGGGAGCGTGAAAATACTTGATAATGTTTTGGTTGGAACTATGTAGATGGATATGAAAAGCGATCGTCTGTGGTTCTACCTAATTACATGATCGTCTCAGGGATGGAAGGTAGGGGAGAAAAGACTATGGAGGTACACTTTTATGTATTTCTTGATGTGCGACCTTTGCCATGTCAGGTGCGCTTGCATGGCAGGTCAGAAAAAAAATTAATGAAATCTCTACCTTTTGTTTTAGGGGGAGATGGTACGGGCTTTTATTTTGCTGCCCGGCTCTCCCCCTGGGGTGTCCTGTGTCCTCTCCCTCTCCCTCTCCCTCTCGTATTTTCTTTTACTCCGCATGAATCTGCTGCTACGAATTTCCAAATGGTTCAATTAATAATATGCCAAAGGGTAATTTCAGAAATTGTCATTATGAACCTCATAATGAGTGTAAACACACAAGTTGGACAACACGATTCTTCTAATTTAAGACCGCTGCTGGAGGTACTCTCTAATTTGTTACTTAAAATTGAATAGTCATATTTCTTTATCAGATATTCAGATCTGTGCTGGGTCTTGTTATATATACGCACGTTATTTAAAGCATCATAGCCAGTCTCTTGTTGTTCGCACGTTATTTTGTCTTTTGAAATCCTGCGGTCTGCAGTCCTTACATCTTTTCTGTTTTAATTTGCATCTTACTAGTGTCGCCTAGTCATTCACTCCACTTCATTAGTTTTAGAAAATATTTCTAATTTTATTCTCAGAAAGGGAATTGAATATGCTCTTCCAGACATTGCAATTTCGTGCGAGGAGTTCTCATCATTTAATGTCCTTTCTTATCATGCATCTTTGTGTTTACTGCTTTTAAATCCTAATTTTCTAAAACTACTGTACTGGATTACTTCTGTATAGATATATGCTGCGTAGAAGAGATTTGTATGTAGATGATCAAAGAATAGATGTGTATATAGTCGCGTACATAGTACGAGGTCGTATTTTATGTTTTGTAAATTGTAATCTTTAGTAGGCGATTGTACTTAGCTTGAAGCGGCAGTAGACGACAATGATCTTGATGTTCATGTCGACCGAAGCAGTGTCAGATTAATCACAGGCATCTCGTAGGCCAGGATTTGTGCAGAACTATCCTGGTGGCGCTTCTTAGGCGGGAGTTTGGTTGGCTGTTTCAACTGGGATCACACTGGACTACCTTCAAACGCTTGCAAAACTGGGCGTTGTGAAGATTTTTGTGACTTGCATGATTTTGAAATATCATGCTCTCATCATTAAAGGCTTTCTGGTATTATTCTTCATGTTTGGTATAGCCTAACTGCAGATGGAGTTTCAGACAAGTAAATTCTTGGATCTTTTTTTTGGCGATTACAATGTTACAAGCTTAGTTTCTTAATTTTTGAAAGGCTGTGTCGATGTTTCCAAATTTTTAAACGAGCTTCATTTTGCAGGTTGTCCGACAAGTAGCTCTATAGTAATTGTCGATTACAATTATACGTGTTGGCCTGCAGAAGTTATTTGAAATGTGAAAATACGTGGGAGTATACGTGATAAGATTACCTTGGAAATGATGAATCTAGTAGCTCTAAAATGGTGGAGCGCTCTCTGACCATGTTTGAGAGGTATGGTGGTTCGAATCCACCTGGGTTCGATTTCAGTGTACAAATTCACTAGTTCGACCGCCATAATTGGGCCATGAATGTTGGTCAGTGTGTTCTATGTTTTTCGACCAGATTGCAATGCAGGTTTGACATGACAATGAAAGACGAGAGATGATGCAGATTACTCTCTCGGCTTGCCAAGCCTTTCATTTTTCAAGGATCTTCCCTCATAGAGATGATGCATATTGCACACGCCATGGCTCATTGGTTTATAGCATCGTTCGTTTTGATATTTACGTAATTTCTTGTGACTTTGACTAAATTTATTTTCAATAATGCACAGCCTTTAACTCATCAAGTACGCTGCGTGAAGGGGGGAGGGCACTGCCTGCCCCAGTCGATTCTACTGGTGCCTGCTTGTTCATCCTAAAATCGATGGTTGTGGCTGCTTTTAAAGAAACTAGGGTTTCCCAAGCTCGTCCTCAAAATGGGTGGTTGTGGCGGAGCTACCGTCTCTTCTCTCTCAAAAAAGCTAAGACTTGAATAGTTGAAAATTATGAGTATATATAGAAAACTACAAGGCGAAATTAAGTAGATGCTGCATAAATTTAACACAGTAAAAGTTATTAATTGACGTACTAAATTATGTTATTATTTTAACGTATATTACATCATCGAGCTCGTCTTTGATTGTAATGGTTGTCGTCAATTTATTGTATATAATTTATTTATTAATAGTGATAAATTCTAATTTAATAGAAGTTTTGAGTTGATAAAAATATATTAATTATTGGAGTATTTTTTATTTCGTTACAAGTCTATAATATTTATCATATTAATTATAATTAATGATTAAATTATAAGATATCTTAATATTAACAAAAAATCTAATGATATAATATTTATTAAAATTCTAATAAAATTTAAAATGTGGATAATTTTAAATTTCTATTGCAATTATTACTATAATTTAGGGAGTAAATTTAATTTTTACCCTAAAATTTATGAAAAACAAATACAATTTGTATTTCGTTCAAGGGTGGCAGATTATTTATTTATATGATTCCTACACGGCTTGTTTATTTTTAAATATTTAAACAACCTGCAAGTTAATTACTAGAAGGGTTAGCATATTTCTGCACTCTGAAAAATCAGATATATTAAAAAACTTTAATGTCCAAAATATTATCTAACCAATCAAAAGTCTAGACGTATTCAAGGTATTTAGTCAAATTAACCTTTCACTTTTAATTATCCTTTTATTGTAACCGTCCTGCAGAAATCTAAGCACAGCACCGTGCATTGATTAGATACTAGGTAAGAACTGTTTGACAAGGAACCAACCACATTTTTGTGCAAAACAATGTAAAAGTTTAAAGAGTCAGAATACACTCACGAGTTGGCTGCATTCCTTTGGTCGATTAAATGAGAGAAATTGAGACGGGTTGTTTTGTAGCTTTTCTCTCAATCAAGCCAACTTCACCAATCCCAGGACGGATTCCTGACCCGATTTCAATGCCCACTATGGCCCCCGTGTTCATCTTCCTCTACTTGATCATCTTGTTCGTAATGTTGTGTAGTCTGTAACCTGAACTGAGGCGAGATTTAAGGCAGAAACAATCTCGCAGAAAAAAGTAAACATTGAACTTGAGTATGACGTACCATGGTTTCAGAGTAGAAATTGATAATGAATCCCGGAAACTATGCTAGTCTATCTGTTGAAAGGAAAATGATCACTCTTTTCAATCGCGATTCTTGGATTTTATACCAATCTATCTTCCTGAATATAAATTATCAGACTGAACGTAATAATTGACATATTAAAATAAATCACTAATTATACCAACTAATGAAGGTCGATAAAAAATACTATATTCAATTAATACAATAAACTACAAATTTAAAAAAAATTTATACCAATTAGTAAATATGATAAAAAAAAGTAGAACAAAGTGAGATTCTTCTTGCTCCCAAGAAAAAGGACTGAATCGTTCATAGCCAACTTTATACAAACAATGGGCCTAGGTAGTGTAGAAATAGAAAAGAAAGCAAAGAATCACATGCGATATAAATTTAAAAGATTAGACTTAACAATCACATTAAATGTTCACGCATTGATACTTCACTGGGCCCACTTTCATGAACCACGAAGATATCAATTATTTACCTTTCAACGATCTTACTCATAAATGTCTCTTCTGAGTTCCTGGGTGGTTATTTGCGCGACTCATCCACTGCACTGAACCTGCATTGCCACCAAAAAGAAAGCAATGACCAGAAAATGGACATCTTAGACAATTTAGGAACCACTCAAATATGATCACAAGTCTATTTTGGTGGAGCCGGAGAGTCACTTTTTCGCTATTGAGAACATGATAGAGAGTGAGAGATCATAAATATAAGATATAGGGAGTCGTGGATCACATTGTTACCTAGCTTTTCCCGTAGGCACAGATGGTGGATACGAATGAGCTAATTTCTGAAACGTTGGTTGCGTGTGTGGCTCTCTTTTCTTATCCCATAACACTTCTTTCTAAACAATCCTTTATTCCGCTCGTGTTAAAGCAGAATGCATTATCTCCTTCGCACTTTCCCATCCCTTTTTTGTTCTCCCAGATATATAGAGCATGTCTGATCACGAAAATGGCTCGCCAGAAGATTTTGCCTGGTCTGAGCTCAAACTTCCAGAGGAATTAGACAATGACACTGTACGTGAATTGCATGCGAGAATTGAAGCTGAATGGGATCACCTGCAACGATCGGCATGCCAAACGGCAGCCGGAAGAGCCCTCTGGAATCACGTAATCCACGACCCCCTTGCAGGATTGCTGGCGGGAGAGACATACCTGAGAAGCATTTATGAGAAGATAAAGAAGGATCGTCTAAACAATGCAAGAGAAATCTCTGGAGTGATTCTTGCTGTTCGCACACTGTGGTTTGATTCTAAACTTGAAGATGCACTCAATTCCTACAGTGGCAAGGAATCACAGGTTGTTCTCCTCGGTGCAGGTAAACACATACATGACCTTCCCACAATTTGGCATTTGCTTAACTTCTTGAGATCTTGAAAAAGAACTTGGCAGAAGATATTAATTTTCCTGTACTGTTTCAAACAGATGAATATTTTTTTGCCAGAATATAAGCACATTGCTTTAGTAGTCAAATAGTTGTACCTTAAAGTTGATATCATTATCTACATTTTGCGCTTGCTGACATTTGGAAGTCTGGGATGTTAGATATTCTAAAAATCATATAAATATCACCTAAGAGATAATTGTACCAGGGGCAAGAATCAAAGAACACATCTGCAGCAAGAAAGACCCACTGGCCTTATCTGGATGGTGCAAAACTGCAAAACAATAAGCAAAAGTCAAGTTGTTCTTTTCCATTTTTATCATGGCCCAAACAATTCATGAGTTTGTTGAGCCGGATGAAAACTCAATTGCAATTACTTTAGGATGGTAACATTAACTTTTCTGATCAGATTCGAATCAAGAACATCTGAAGAAATAAATAATATGAAGATCTGAGGATCCAAATGCTTGTCTATCAGGAACGAGTAATTTTAGTTAAAACAGCCTTGAATAAAATTTCTTCTGTTCAAAACTTTCAGAAGTCCAAACTATAATATCAGCAAATTTGTTCCCTTTTTTGTAGGCATGGACACAAGAGCATACAGATTAAGTTGCTTGAAGGAAAGCAACGTCTTTGAAGTTGATTTTCCTGAAGTTTTGCAAGTGAAAACCACTCTTTTGAAGGCAGCGAAAGAATCTTCAAATGAACATCAGTATCTAACTGTCAAAGCAAAGTCATTAACTAGAGTAGCAGCTGACCTCAGAGCAATTGATTGGCTTGAGAAGCTTCAAGTAGCAGGGTTTGTGCCAGAAAAAAACACGGTGTGGATTCTGGAAGGAATTCTCTACTATTTTTCACATTCACAGGCCATGCAAGTACTGACGACTATTGCTGACATGTGCACCATTACCCAAACAGTCCTCTTAGCAGATTTTATGAACAAACCATCAACCACACTTTCAAAATCTATTTACCACTTCTACAGTGATTGGCCAGATCATCTCCTACCGTCTCTTGGATATTCCAGTGTCACACTTTCACAGATTGGAGATCCTGATGCTAACTTTGGTCTCGTGCATGATCCACTGAATCTGTTCAATAAACTTCGTCGCTTGCCAAGGTCATTACAAACCCACCCAGATGATGGCGCACCTTGCAGCCGTTTATATTTGGTGCAGGCATGTGGTTCGCCCAATTCATCAAATTCTGTGGATAAAATCCACTAAATGGTTCCATAAAGCACTTAGCAGAGATCAGTATATGCAATAATACTATTTGCACTTACGCGGGGAGCTTTCTAATATCACGCCAACGCCAGCGATGCAAAAAAGGTAAGTCACTCTAGACATACCACATGCTCCCAATTTTAGCTAGAAATATGGACAATTGGTTGTAGTTGTAAACTTTTCTAAGAAGTAAAATTAGTGTAATCCTAGAAAAAACCTTGTATGTGATGCTTGGTTGAATAAAACTGTATTTTATTTTCGTATCCCTTTATTTCAAAATATAAAATACTTTTTCCCGGTGACTAGTACTTTCCAAACAATGCATCTATGGGGAAAAAACCAAATGATAAAGTTTTAGAATCTATTGTTAGCTCTAACGAAAGTCCCTCAAATCCTTCTGATCTAAACGTAGAAAGTAGTTAAAAAGGAAAAAATAGTAAATATTATGACAAATACATCTTTCAACAGAAATAAGTAGGGCTGGGCGGATCCGACTCAATCCGACAATCCGATTGGATTAGATCTGATCGAGTCGGATTGGGCAACGGTATTCGGTCAGCAAAGTCGAGTTTCGATCCGACGTTCGGATCGTTATCGGATTCAAAGGCGATCCGTAACCCTTTCTGAAATCCCGACGATCGACTCCGAACCCCGCGACGAACCTCAACGATCGACCCGAGACTCTCCCAAAAGTTTGCATTATTTAATTTAGGTATTGAATTTTTGGAATTGTATATTTGTTGAATTATATTTGATTGAGTTGTGGTTGTGATGAAATTTAGGCGAACTAAAAATCGGATTGAAATATGAGAATTTAAAATGTAATTGGTGTTTTATACAAATTTTAGATGAATGAAAGTTATTGAGTTTTGGATCGCTCTATGGAAAATGCTCTCAGAAAATGGAGGATCCGATCCGATAACTTTGCCTGGATTCAGATCGGATCAGATTCAGATTGAGTTTTGGAGCCAATCCGATCGGATCCAAAACTCCAATCCGACGCCCACCCCTATAAATAAGCATTGTAGAATTGAAATGTGGCCAGATTTCTTGAGCTAAATAGTTAGAAAAAAAGACAACGGAAGATGAACACCATAGGTCCATAATGACCTTCAAACACAAGGATATCAGTTTCAAACGATACTGCTTAAGTAAGTAAGATTAGACGACGTTATCTTAATACTCTTAATTTCTGCACTCCAAATTGCATAAATAAAATTTCTCTGCCAATAATGTCTTCAAAGCATGAATCCAAGGATAAACCACTTGATGAAAAGGAAATATAGATTTTGCTGGATTCAGAAGCAAATAAAAAAAATCTGTTCCTGTTGTTACAAAGAACAAAAAAAAAGTAGAATTTGATTTGATCATGTTTTGAAAGGACGTAAATCTAGTAACTAAACTGATATTCAAGCTTGTACTCAGCTAAGATATCTTTTTCAAAGTGAATTTTCTAAGTACAGTACAGGAGCATTTCACACAAAATAATACCATTTAACTTACATTATATACAAGAGTAGCCGATTGGAACAGAGAGAAAACTCAACACCTGGCTGGCATGAAATTAAACAAATGAATTCCGATCTTGTGCAGCATAGTCAGTAGTCTGCTACTACTGAATTATTCATATTAATATCACTTCCTCCAACCAACTGATCGTGAAACCGGACTTGGTAGAATCTAGAAGGGACAGAAAATTATCACGACAGCAAAAGAGAAATGCATGCTTAGTAATAGAAAAGCTGTACGAAGGCTGCGGTGAGTGGTGGCTTCAATTGGTAGGAGCAGCAATAACTCAGCGGTGCTCTTCCTTTGGTCTCTCATCCAATCCACATGGAAACCATAGAAAAGAGAGAAAGACTAAAACGGCGAGATGGAAATGAAACAATGGAAGGAGAGACAGAAAATTGGAAAGGCGCCGCCGTGGGTAGCAGGGAAGCGGTTTCGAATTTGGGGATTTCGGAGGGAAATAATGTTGAAGCTATCTGCGCTCCCCTTTTTCATACTATCCTACTTCTTACGTGGCAGCATGCCATTGGTAGGGAAAATATAAGCCGCCAGTCTGGTGAAGGGGTCGGTAAAAAGCGGACAAACTAATACCAGAAAGGAATGCACTTGTTCTGGTTTGGCGCCATTCTTTCTCGGCGCAGGTTATCATCTTCCCAATCCCTAATCGGGATATCCGACGTGGCAGTCTAACTCCTTGGATCTTCCGCTGGATAACTCCATTCCTCACTGGTATATCAAATCCCGATTCCGTTGGTATGGTTTGATCAGCCACTTGAATTTGGAATTCTGTCCTATCTTTTCTTTTCTGTATCCGATTCTCTCTCTCTTACCCCCAACCGTATCAATCGCTTTCCCTCCTTTCTTGCGATTCCCAAATGCCTATTTAAGTTCGCCATGCGAATCTTCAAGAAGCCGGTTACCTTCTGCCTATCCTTCCTCTCGCCTTAATTCTCCCCGCCTTTCTCATCTCCGATTATCATCCGAAAGTTCACCCGCTCTTTCTGCAAATCAAGCGGGGTGCATGCATCAGGTTTGTGATTTGGGCGCATTACCGTGTAGTTATGCCGAAGTGGCTAGTCGGTTCGTTACTTAGCTCACTCGAAGTTTGTTGAGTTCAATCAATATTACTTTACTCTATTTTCTTTGAATCAATTTTCTAGGTCAGAGATTTTTGACGTTCTATTGCTATTTGCACCGTGGTGTTCCATCCTGTAATTCATTTGCAAAGAAATTTTTTGAGGAAATGGTTTTTCGAGGTGGTTTGTCAAATTGGTAAGGGATCTCATTGAGAGAATTTTGAAATTAGTGACGTTAGGGTCTACTTTATTCTAACTTAGCGAGGTCTTAATATGTTCTTACTATGTTTCTTTTCTCTTTTGGGGAAAAGAGAGGTCTTCTTGCAAATTGACACCACAACACAGAGTAAACCTATTGTCATTATAGTTGTTCTTAATATGCTTCTTTTCTCTTTTGGAGAGAACTGTTGCAGATTTATTCCTTTTTCTGCAAGAGTAAATAGTATTCTCCAACAATACGATATTCCACCAACAAACCAGAATATACTTCTAAATCTTCAGATATAAACCATTATCCAAATTATTCCAATAAACAAAAGACTACCAACAAACAAGTTTCAAGATATGACCGAAGTAAAATAATAACAGCAGAAGAATGAGAGAAGAGTTAGGAACATAAAGTCGGAAGAAGAGAAAATCGAAAGAGGAGAAGAAGTGTGGAAGATTACAGAGAGAAGACAAGAAGAAGAAGAAGCAGCGAGAGGAGAGAGCTGACGCAGAAAGAAATTGCAGAGAGGTGCTGCAGGGGAAATTAGAATCCGTTATGCCATTACCCCCCATCATCTATTGAATTTTCAGCTTAATAGCCTAATTCCATATTCTCTAGATCGGCCCATGGGCTCTCATGACAGATTCTTCTTTTTTTTATATGGGGAACTTGCTCGGCGCTCACTGCATGGTGAAAACTGGGCAAGTGAGATGGATGGATCTTTGTATCCTCCATTAGATTTAGTTTCTGCATCTCTTTTGCAATTGGGAAGATAATATATAATAGACTCATGATCAGTTCTCTGATCTTACTCAAAGACATATTTTTATGTTATTCACATAAATATTTTGACAATATGTATTTAAATTGAATCAATGATCAACACTGCTCATTTGTATCATCTGATTGCATTTTTATTAGGAAGCTGATTTCCTATCTTTCCTTGCCTAACAACTACCAGGACATAATAAATTGCACGCTTTTAATCCAATGGGTGATAGCAATTGGGCAGTTGGGAGGGATGAGTTGCAGCATCTACGTACTGTCTGCAGCGATGACAAGGATGGGCCATGTGTATGGTCATCATCAGAAGGAGGATGCAAGATTGATTTAGGGAAGCATATTTTTTGCAACAGATCCTTGAATATGAAAAACATTGTTTCGATAGGCTTTGACATGGATTACACGTTGGCACAATACAAGCCTGAAACTTTTGAATCGCTTGCCTATGAAGGGACAATAAGGAAATTAGTATATGATTTGGGATATCCCCAAGAGGTCTGTCCTTTTTTGTATGAATAGTAAGCCTATCCTTTTAACACAACTTTTTTTTCCTCTCCATTGTGATGGGACTGTTGATCAACTGAAATTTTCTACACGTGAAATTTAGGATGTGTTTAGTCGGTAGGTTATAAGCACATTGACCTTTTGCAGCTCCTGGATTGGAAATTTGACTGGAGATACATGGTTAGAGGCTTGGTTCTTGATAAAAGGAAGGGCAACATCTTGAAGGTTAACCTTCTTCCTCGTTCTTATTTTATTGAAATTGGATACTTAATTGAGATGGAATGCAGTCTGTTAATGGATGAGTAAAAAATTTGAATTGATCAGATGGATCGACATAAATATGTGAAAGTGGCTTATCATGCATTCAAAGAGTTGTCCAAGGAAGAAAAAGTTGGGACCTATGGGAATACCCTCGTACGAGATTCTTTTGATGAGCCTGATTATACTCTCATTGATACTCTCTTTTCTCTAGCTGAAACCTACTTGTTTGCACAATTGGTTGATTTTAAGGACAACAATCCAGATAAAATTCCTGTTGGCACTGAGTAAGAATTTTCCAATTTCTTGCACTTATATTTCACAAAGAACTTTTGGGAAAAAGACAATATTTTAACATAGAGCTTTTGGGAAAAAGACAATATTTTAACTTCTTTCCTAGTTTGGCCTCCTATGGTTGAATTGTAAATATAGTAATTTTTCTAGAACCTAGCTTTTTATTATGGCTGAAGTAAGCTTATTATATTTTTCTTTACTCTCTTCTCCCCCTCCTCTTTCCCAGAAAGGTTTCTCAATTTTGATTGTGACGGGACGTGCATTTGTGCTTTTATTTATCTACTTCACTGTTTGTTCAGTTATTCTCACATGTATAAAGATATCCGAGCTGCTGTTGATCTATGTCATCGAGATGGGACATTGAAGATGATGGTTGCCCAGGATCCTAAAAGGTGACGTGATGAGCGATAATTTCATTAAAAACAATTGAATCAACGTTTCTTTCTGAGTGACACTAATTTGACTGAATAATTTTGTTCAGTAAAGACAAGATTGTTTTGTTCCTTTTTCCCCATTGATAAGTAACCTGCCAAATAGGTTTTTCATTTCTTATTGCATACTTAATTAGTTTTTCAACCGATGTTTGTTTGGAGTGTTTCGTTTACATCCTTTCAATCTCTTTTAGGTATATCAATGAGGATACTGCAATAGTACCCATGTTGAAGATGATCAAGGATTCTGGTCGCTCAACTTTTTTGGTGACGAATAGGTAAAATGGTGTAGATTAGTGGTGGTTGTATTTTTTATATTAGCAGGGTAATCAGAAGTTTACTTTTTCGCTTGCAGTTTGTGGGACTACACAAATGTCGTCATGAATTTTCTCTGTGGCTCTCGGACACTTGATGGTAATGAGAAATGCAACTTCGATTGGCTTAAGCATTTCGATGTCGTTATTACTGGCAGGTCTCTTGTTTTCTTCTTCAGTAAAATTTTGGTTCTGAATAATTGCTTCTATTTAATTGGTCAGTTTTTATTGCTACTATGCTAATGTTGGATTGATAAGAGAGATTTCGATGATTTTTTTGCGAAAAGAAACACGAGCTTACCACTATCACGCTGCTTTGATAAATTAAATTGTGTAACATCAAATTTTTCTTCTAGAGATTAATTGAAGAATAATAATCCATTTTTGCCTCTTATACCTGTTAGTTGAGTGAAAACTCTTTACATTTGGTAACTTATGTGCTGTGTGTGCACATGATATATATGCATTCATGACGAGGCTTTCATTTTAATGATTAGAAGCCAAAGTTTCCAGGGATATTGCAAATGAGAAATTTAGAGTTATGCTGGTATTGTTCTCTGTTGTGTAAATCTTGATTAAGAGTTGTTTGAACTGTGTGAACTCTTGTTCTATTAGATAAAACGATACCCCTTGTCGATAGTGACACTAAATATGACAAATTATCAATAATTGCTACAGTGCCAAACCAAGTTTTTCCATGAGAAAAATCGTGCCAATCTATTTGAGGTTGAACCTGAGTCTCGAATGTTAATTAATACCGATAACGGTTCCCCTGTCCCACATGTAAGCATGCTGGACTTTCCATTGCATGATTTACCATTTTATATTATCCTTTCAATTGTTTGAATTTATTCGTATTTCCCTTTATAATTGTACAAAGGTAGGAAATACTTTGCCATCTTTGTCGCTGAATAAGAGTTGTAGGGTGTTCCAGGTACTTCAATAAAGTTATGTGAGAGAAATAAAATTCCTTTTTCTAAGGCTCATAGCAACACTGATCATTATGCTGTGTTGTTTTATATTTCTTTATTTCAATCCAGTGGGATATGTAACGTACTTTTAAACTAATATATCAGGGTGGCAATGTCAGGCATCTGCATAATCTACTTATTGTTGAATCAAGCTCACAGGTGAACTTTTGATAGTCTTGTATGGTTCAGTTTCGATTTCTTTAAGTTGGACTATGCTTGTCAGCTTGTATTTTTTTTCTTGATGACTGCGAATGTGTGAATCTTTGTTTCTTTTGTTTCTTAATCCAAAGTTATCTTGGTCTTTAAATAGGTTCTTTACGTTGCGGAGCAAAAAGCTTCTTGGTACAATATTTTCTAAATTATTTTCATATTTTTTTGAATCTCTACCCTATTATTTCTAAGATCTTTTCAAGACACAAAACCTTGAATGCATGCTTTGTTATTGTTTGTGTTGTTTCTCAGTTAGCCAGAATATTGATGGTTAATGTTTATTTTCTAAGATAGTGTTGCACAATGTGAATTTCTAGTTTTCTACCTTGTGAACGACAGGATCTATTACTGAATGCTTGTTTTCATAAAACAATTCTGGAATGCCTGTTTTTTTCTTAATATGTTATTTCTCAATCAATCTGAATATTTTATGATTCGGATGTTTTGGATGATTCTTTTGCTCAATATCATTTTGGTAGAATGGAGAACAATGCTTGTTGTTCCCGAGCTTGAGACAGAGGTTGAGCTTCTCTGGGAACTGAGAGACACCCGCAAGGTTTCATTCCTATATTACATTTCATATATGTTCTTGAAAATTAACAGGTTGAAAGTTATCATTTTCCTAGTATTCCATTTTCATTTTTATGCTGATTGATTTATGATGAAAAAAAACTAGTTCAGGTTCATATGATTTGCTAAGTATAACAAGAAATGTCTTGATAAAATTTATTTGTGGATGGATTGTTGATGTCATAAGACCATCTTTTTGTAATCTTGCAGCAACTTCAGAAGTTGCGAAGGGATCGAGATATAACAGAAGACAGAATAGATCATTTGAAGTGGTCTCTCAAGTCTCAAGTACACATTGAAACATTTTGATTCTGGATGAATATTTTTTCACGAGTTATATACATGAAGTGAAGTTCATTCTATGCAGGTTTGAAGATGTCAGTGACGAGAAGAAGCAGAGTTTATCCAATGAACTAGAATATTTGGAGGTTAGCTCAAGTATCTGTAATACACATTTTTGGGAGATTAAACTTGGATAATTTACATATTTAACCACTCAATAGTTTCATTTACAGTCTCAAAGGAAACAAGTGCGATGCTGTCATCAACAGGCTCAACGTAACTGCCACCAAAAGGTAGCAATTCTCTTTGCAACTATTAAGATTTTTGCACACCGCTTTTATATTTCAATAGAACAAAGATAATCTGTCTTTTAGTCTCATTTTTGCACTACTTGAATTTGGAATTTAGTGTTTTACATCAAGTCATCTAAAATCATCGAACTTGACAACTATGAACGAGATTGAGCCAATAATAGGCACCATTTTGTTCATTTAGGAGGTTCTCATTGCAATCATGATCACAGTTTCACAAGGTGTGGGGACAGCTCATGAAGACTGGTTATCAGAATTCTAGGTTTGCACATCAGGTAATATTTTTAATCTAGTTTGAAAAAATGATTAATATCTAGATTATTTGAACAGGGAGAAAATATGACATGACTTAACCATATTAAAAAGTGATTATTGTGATCCGAGTACAACAATTAATCATGAAATTTGAATGCAGGTAGAGAGATTTGCCTGCCTGTACACTAGCCAAGTTACCAACTTAAGCCTCTACTCTCCAGATAAATACTACAGACCCAGCGAGGATTTCATGCCCCACGAATATGGTATAATTCCATTGTGAAGGGCTGCAAGTGAAAGAGGGTTGATTTGGTCACTAAGAGCACAAGCACCACAGGTGTGTTCAGTCGAATTGCTTTTCAACTGTAATTAGGAGGTAGAAAGAAAATAAGAATAGATGTGATAATCGGTTACACATCTGATTGGTGTTGGAATTGAATAAGAAGAGATGTGTATTTTGTCCAAGTGGAATACAAATTGGAATTAGATGTGTATTTGAATACAAAATTTAGATACTTTGTTTTTCGATACAATCCCGACAAAATTGTAATAAGAAATTCTCTTCATCAAATTTAAAAAAATAAGCCAATATGAAAGCTTTGTAAAAGTGGAGAAAATACATCTAATTAATTTAAATTAAACAAATAAAAATGAAAAAAGAGAGCACAAAAAAAAAATCACAACTCCAAGAACATCCCACCTCCATTCTTCAAGTACTCAGTCATTTGCAACCCGAGTTGCAGATGAACAAAGAAGAAGACAGCCTCATCGGAATGAAAACTGAATCTCCTCCAAAGTTCTTCCTTTAGTCTCGGGAACAAACAGGACAACAAAGACAATCGTAATGGCTGCCACTACCATGTAGATCGTGAAGGTTCCTGCCCAATTTACAAAAAACCAACATCAGTTTTATAAACAGAGAAAGGGAGAGAGAAACTAGAGAGAGAAAACAAAGATGGAGCCAAAAGCACCTGCAGTACTCCAAGTCAGAAGAATGTTTGCCGTCATCGTTATAACCCATGCAAAAAACCAATTGCAAAGAGTCGCTATGCTCCCCGCCAGACCCTTTATATTGATTGGAAGAATCTGCATCATTCTGATCATTCGTCACGCTCCCACGAAAAACTATATTCTAAATTAATCGCTTATCGTATCGACATTTCAAGATTGGTTACCTCGGACATTATAACCCAAGGAATTGCTCCAATTCCCAAAGAGAAAGTGGCAACCATGGCCTGAAAAAAGCAACTTTTAAGCCAATTCAGTTCAACAGTCATGGTTTTACATGATGAATATGTTTAGCGAGAAACGTGCTCAGACGACCCAAATATATTTTTCAAAGATGTGCAACAGAATACATACCACGACTCCAACCACAGCCAGAATTTCCAATACGCTATAAAGAGTGGTGCCTTTGGTGACAATATCCTGTCAAAATTAAACAGCAAAAAGTGTTTTTTTTTTTTTTTTAAATGAAAGATAAGAGATAGAACTTTCACCAAAAAAGTCTTAATGATTTTCCAAACCTTTACGAAGAAAGATACAGCCACAATCAAGAGGCTAAGAGTCATTCCGGAAGAAGAGACCTGCAATGGAGATCATTGATCTTACTTTTGCTCTCAAAATGTACCTCTAGAAAAGAACTAAAGAGCACACTCACAATAAGGAGCACCCGACGGCCAGCCTTATCTACCAACCAGGTCGTAATTGCAGTCGCAGCAACCTAGAATAGATCTCCAAGTCAGCACACACTGATGGACGGATATCATCGATATAAAACACTCCCAAATCCCAAGAATTATAACCAATTAGTACCTGAACCGCACCAAGGCCAAATGTAGCTGCATTACTTGATGATACACCTATTGAAAAATGTAATATCCAGCTAGTAAGAACCATTAATATAAACCAAAAGCAAACTTATTATTTATTTGGGTCAATGCCATTAATCTACACTACCGAACCAGATGATGAAGCACTGAGTTTAATACACTGAAACAAAAATCCACATAAAGATTATAGCCTGGGAATGAAGAACATAATATGCTTGATTCTCATCTACTTTGAACGTGAGGAATGATTCATTTAAATCGATAATCAACACATTAAAAAAAAAAAAAAGTTTTACGAGAACATTTCGATTCTTATGAAAAAAATGACCAGTTGCTTACCAGCAGAAGCAAAAATGTTACTTGAATAGTATAAAACACCATTTATTCCACTGAGCTGCTGTAGAATAAGTAGTCCAATACCAATCTGTACAGTACGAGTATAAAACAGAAAATTAATACCATGTGAAGAATAATGGAAACCACAAATTTTAAGTAGTAAATAATAGAAATCCAAAAAAGGAAAAGACAATACCATTAAAGGGAGCCAGTATCTTCTCTGCTTGAGTTCAGCAAACCGAATGGTCGTTCTTCTGCTTGTCGTAGCAATCGACCTCTTCAAAATACATAGCGGACGCAATTGTTAGAGCAGAAAGAGGGAGAAAAGAGGAAATATGATACTTTATCGCACATTTTACCTTAATCTCATTCACTTCAACAGAAATATCTGTATCAAACCCCCTAAGAACTTGAAGGGATGTTTCGAATTCTTCTGTCATACCCATTTTTGCCTGGATTGAGAAATCAAAACAATTACTATGCCTTCACATCTTGAGATAATGCATTTAAAAAAGATGTTTACCAGCCACCGAGGAGATTCTGGGATGAAAAACAGTCCAGGTATCAATATAACACATGGCAAAATTCCTGCAAATGTAGTAGACAAATCCAATCAGTTCAAATTTCACTTCAATATACTATCTACTTCCACTCAAAAGTTTTCATTTGAAACAAAAACCTGCCCCTAATGCAATTTTAAAAACATTTTTTCTAGGAAGAGAGGAGAGCACAAGAGATAACTCTCATGAACATTACCCAAAACTGCGAGTATTCTCCATGGGACAAAAATGCCGAGTAGATAAGCAATCATGATGCCTAGTGTAACTGACAGCTACACAAAAAGGAGGAGCAACTAATCTAGTAAGTCAAAAGAGAATATTTTTAGAACAATTAAGAGTATCAATTACTAAACAATTCCAACCTGATTCACTGAAGTTAGACTCCCTCTCAAATTCTGTGGTGCTATTTCAGCAATATAAATAGGCACCTGCATACATACAGCAAATACACAAACTATGAAGCTAGAAAAGTTTACTATAAAATCTGTACGAGAAGAAGTGAGGTTCAATATCAATACCGTATACGAAATGATTCCTACTCCAAACCCTTCAAGAACTCTACCCATGTAGAGGAAAGAAGTATCCTACACACAAAATTAGCATAAATGTAACATGAGAGTGTGTTAAATCATGACAGAAATCGATAATTGCAAAAGCTTACTTTAGCAAATGAAATGGCAAGCCAACCAATGATGTTGGGAATGGAAGCAATCATTAGGGCCTGAAAAATTATGAAAGAAGAGCAAGATCAAGTCATTCAATTCAGCACATACTACACTGAAAATGAATGAGCTAATTAGACATTGCGTACCCCTTTTCGCCCAATATACTCAGCTATTTGGCCGCTCGTAATTGCCCCAACCATGGCGCCCACATTGGATAGAGATCCGAACAACGAATACTGAGCCACGATATAAGATTAGGCCGAATTACACTAAAATCCGAGAAACAAATCCACTAAAAATGAAAATGCAATTGAAGTGCTGACCTCGGAGACTGTAAGTCCAAGATCCTTGGTGATTCCAGATTGCGTTGGAGATGAATAACCAGCCTGCGAAAGGAAAAATGAAACCTAAGTCAAATTTAAGACACCCAAAGCGAAATCCAGCAGAAAATTAGATAAAAGAAGATACGGGAACAATACGGTGAAACCAAATTGGATAGGACCCAAAGCGACGATCAAGACGCAAGCAACGACGGAGATGGAACTTTCCCGGATAGCCTGGGAGGAGCCCATCATACTGGATTGCCTAGACCCCATTCGGTACCAACTTCCCGTATGCAAAAACGGCTTCCTGACATCCCTCCCATCATCGCTGTCCTCTCTGAAACTCATCTCCGCCGCGCCGGACCACCGTCAAGCTCAGACCTTCTTCGACCGGAGAAAGACAGGATGGCACACCGCCTGATTGTTCAAATGCCGCAAAGATAGAGAAGATGGAAAAGCAAGGAAGGTAGTCGAGGAAAAGAAAGAGAAAACAAACAGGAAGTTCTTCCCCACTGTTTGAAAATCAATGGAGAGAGAGAGAGAGTGGAGCGAGAGGGCAAGTGGGTAATATTTAAGAGAGAGAGAGAGAGAGAGGGGAGATTCAGAGTCCAACTGGCCATCATCGTCGTCGCTTTCAGTCGCACATAAAAATCCATGCAACCGCCCTTGTCAAGAAGGGACACGTCATCATCCATCGCCACAAAAACTGCCTTCGTACATTAAAACCCAAATCATTCAAGTATATCCCGGCCCTATCCTCCAAAAACTCCATTTTTTTATTATTTATTATTTTTTAAAAATCTGAATATTATTTCAAAATTAGAAAATTGTTCGAGGAAAATAGAATATTATTCATGAAGATGAAGAGTGAATAGCCACGTGGACCAATGAGCAATCATTTTCAATTTCCTTCAAAATGACAAAACAAAATGATGCCGGATTTTGAAATCTTAAATGTTGACGAAGTAATTAACAAGTCATTTTATAGATATTCAAAATTAAGGTCGAATTTGACGTTGGACAAAGATTCTATAGATATTTTAAATGTGCAATTTAACTTTAATAATTGAAACCATAGTATTTATAATTTATTTATTCTGTAAGATGAAGCCAAAGAAGAAACTTAAGGTTAGACAATATAATTGCATATCACGTGCATAAATCTCTGCCAATACAATATGATTAATTAATCAATTATTTATAATGTTATGACTCTGATCTCGTGCTCAATGGGTGGCACTTCACTCGGTCTCTGTGATTCAAATTCGATAAAATTATTGGATATTAAATCACGTTACTTGAGGGTAGATCCCTTTCATGTCACGGTTCATCGGTCGAAGACTTTGGCTAGTAAGAAATTTTGACCAGCAGATAATCAAGTGAAGTGTCATTGAAGAAAGAAGAGTAACACTTGCAAGGGATACCCGGGTAGTGGTTAAGGAGCCAAACTTGAAATCGAACAGATTTCGGCCCAACGAATTGCACGAAAAATAAAAAGAAGAGTACACTTAGTTTGAGCCCGCACGGACATAGCTCAGTTGGCTCAGAGATGATAGATTAAGTACAAGAGTCTAGGTTCAATGCGTTGTCCTAGTGTGAGAGTTGTTACCTCTAATGTTGGGGTAACTTCTTGGGATATCAGATAAATGTTTTCTATCTTTAGGTCGCTGAGTCACCGTGATTTAACTTTTTCACAAACTGTCGGGCAGGGTGTGAAAGCCCTGAAGGCAAGAGATTTTTCCTTTTAAGTATAAAAGTTAGTTTGAACTTGGAACAAGCATATGCTTAGGGGAATAAGTAATATGATACGATAGCATTAAAGTTCGACTCAATCGGGATTCACATTAGGGTAAATAAAAATGACAAATTTTCGAAAAATATGTGAGAATATTCTATCAATAATTATACAATTAAAAAACAAAGCTTCGGAGAAAGCAAGGATACTGGATATGCTCCTGGAATATCTGTTTATTCTGCCAAAATAACACCAAAAATTACATTTTAATTACTCTAATCCTGTTACTAATCCCACTTCCTATAAAAAAACACTCATTCCATGCGGCAGTTAGTGCCCTTAATTGCAGCAATTAACACTCTAATCTTCTCTCTCATGGATTTTGAGAATTATGATCCTTCTTTTCCCGACCAACCAGTCGTCGACCTCTACCTTCCAATATGGGCTACCCTCCCGGCGTTTTGGTCTAAACCCGCCTTCGTTTGGGTTCAAGATGGCTCCGATGGTGGACCCGGCGGTGGTTCGACCTCCAGTCTGACGTATTCTGAGCTCAATAACTCGGTTCGGCTCATTTCAGGCGAGTTGGGCCGTTTGCTCCGGCGAGGGGATACTGTTGTCATACTTTGCTCGCCCGGTCTGGTTTTGTTGAGATTCTTTTTGCTTGTCAGCGAGCCGGGTTTTTAAGCGTACCGACTTTCCCACCCGATTCTTCATTTTCGTGAGACAATTATCACCAACTCGTTCGAGCTATTGCTCAAACGAAGCCGAAAGCAGCCATAGCTTCTCGCGATTACATCGAGACCGTGGAGAAATACGTGTCAAATTCTTCGAACAATCTAAGGCTATCCGAATGCCTACGAAGTGTTCGATGGATTGCCGCTGAGAGTCTCAAAAACACTAAATTTAAGCCGAATCGTAATTCTTCTTCTTCTTCATCATCCTATAGTGGTTGCAAGCCAGACGAGCCTTATTCGATTCAGTACACTTCAGGAGCCACTGGGATTCCAAAACCAGTCGTTGTTTCAGCTGGATCAGCTGCTCATAAATGTAAGAATGGCGAGAAAAGCTTATGATCTTCATCCAAACAGCTCGATCGTCTCATGGCTACCCCAGAACCACGATTGTGGTCTAATGTTTCTTTTGCTGACCATTGTCTCTGGTGCAACCTGTGCTTTAGCCTCACCGACAGATTTTGTTCGTCGGCCGAGGATGTGGCTGGAGCTAGTTTCGAGCTTTAGGGCCACTTGTACTCCTGTTCCATTGTTTGTGCTGGCTCTGATGGTCAAGCGAGGCGGGCCTAATGAAGGAACTTCACCCATTAGTCTCTGGAGTTTGAAGAATTTGATTGTGGTTAACGAGCCGATTTACAAATCCGCCATTGATGAGTTTGTCAAGGTTTTTGAACCCTTTGGTTGAACCCTTGTTGTATTTCTCCTTCTTACGGCTTGGCTGAGAATTGTACGTTTGTTTCTACCTCGTGGAAAAGCAAAACCAGAAGTCTCGAGTTTCCTACTTATAACAAGCTTTTGCCTGGGCGAAGCTGTCTTGCTTCGACGAAGAAGATGAAGAAGACGACATGGAAATTGTTGTAGTAAATGAGGAAACTCACGAACCAGTTGAAGATGACAACGAAGGAGAAATTTGGGTTTCTTCTCCTAGCAATGCCTCTGGTTATCTTGGCCATCCATCTTTAACTCGAGAGATCTTCCATGGCCGACTGATCAACCAGGTAAGTCGGAGATTTGTCCGAACCGGGGACAGAGGGATCATCAGAGGATCCGAAAGATACCTCTACGTTACTGGTCGATGCTCTGATATTATAAAACTCCATGGGAGTAAAGAAATTCACCCTCATTTCCTCGAGACAGCAGCTTATAACAGCTGCCCTCAATTTTTGAGAGGAGGTTGCCTTGCTGCGATTGAAATCTCAGGAGTTCTGATTCTGGTTGCAGAGGTATTGAAGAGAAACGAGAGAAGAATCGAAGATTTAAGAAGAGTTTGTGAAAAAATTGACAAAAATGTTTTGAAGGAAGCTAACGTTAAACTTGGAAGGGTAGTCCTGGTTGAAAGTGGGAGTATTCCTAAAACTACATCAGGGAAAATACAAAGATGGGCCGCCATGAATAAGCTGATCGAAGGTCAAATGAGCTTGATAACAAGGTTTGAAAGCAACAATGGCGGTTTTTCATGGAAATGCAGGACGAGGATGGAGGAAACAGAAGGGGAAGAGGAAATAAGAGGACATAAAGAGGCGAAAGAAGAAGCTTTCATGACGTTTATTGCAGCTTCACCTCGTTCGACGTTGCTCTCTCTTCTCTAACAATCAAAGTTTCATAAAACAAGCAAATGTCCATGGTTGCATGGTTGGTCCAAAAAATGTGTAAATTTTGGATACATGTTCTCGAGTTGTTTTAGTGAAAGAGCTAAGACAATCTAGCTTAACCTGCTCACCCGACTTCGTCTCGTGTTCGATTCTATCATGGCATTCACATGATGTCTAGAGGTGACAAACGAGCCTCAACCGCCCATGTTCAACAATTATATGAGACCGTCTTATAATAACTATTTGTCCTCGCTATTATGGGTCGGGAACACTCCTCATCTTCAAATGACAAACTATCATAATCTCTTTACATTTGGAGCTTGATGTCCCTCACAACCACAGTTCGGCTGAGACGTGACTCTCATTTGTAATATTCTCTAACGTTCTAAGTATAATATTGTCTGTTTTGAATCTAGTTCAAATAGATTTCTTTTTGGATCAATCCCAAAACACGTTGTAGCATGTCATGAAAATAAGCTTCATTAATAAACCATGTATTTTCAATCACCCAAGCAATGTATGATTGCAATTTGCACACCGATACAAATATGTATTATACTCCACCAGACATTTTCTCTTCACATGACTAGCTTCCAAACCGAGTCAAAGTTCTTGTTGGCTATACTTCGGGGTGAGTAGGGAATCTAGTTACATTTGTAATGTTTCTCAATATTTATAGTATATTATTATTCGATTTGAGTTAACTACCTCTATTAATTACTGTCAACGTGTCAAACAATAATTACGATTATGAATGTAATAAAATACATTTTATAATTATATATTAATTCATTCGAACAACTAATTGTTTGATATGTCAGTAAACTTATTAAAGGAGTTAAGGTAGCTTTGGTCATATACAATTGACATCTACAAATCAAAACATCAATTGCGAGGTTAAACAACCTTTTCAAGTTGTTTATGTCAAACGTTAAAGGGTAAAAAAGAAAATTGGGGTTTTCAATTACTATTCAAGAGGAAAGCAAAATAAAATCAAATAATCAAACTATATGTTAAAATATACTACCATGTGACAATAAATGAACAAGCCCAAATTTGATGATTCCTAATTTCAAGGCCTGGCACATGAAAAAGTTCGGAAGTACCAGCTATTAGTTGCAGTGAGAAAAACACCCTGCATTCATATGTATGACATTTATTATTTATGCTTGTATCAAATAATATCTCATTACATTTATGATAGATAAGGACAAACCTAAGTTAACAAATATTATTGTCACGCACCCTACGTGACGGAATATTTCATTACCCTAATCTTATTTTGCCACACAACATTATGGTTAGTTATGATTTTGATTCTATTTTGAGATCAGATCGAATCGAAACGTGGATCCGTACTAATTATAAAATGTATGATTATCTAAGCCAAAGTGAAGACATAAAAGAGGTAGAAACTCAAGTAAAACCAACGCAGTCATTCACTCTTCTGGAGAGCTCCCTTCCCTCTAGGGTTTTCCAGCTCTTTACCCGGTTCGTGTGTAGGTTTACTAATTACTGGATCGGAAGCCTAATGAATCTGCAATGGTGTAATCTCATTGTGTGAAAAAAGAAGGTTCGAGTGGAGCGAAACACGGCAAAGTTAAGGGGAGATTCTAGGGTTTGAAATGATGAGATTTGGTTGAAGGAAGCTGTAGAGCACTCAAAGGGAACAGTTTTGACGAAGGAAGGAGGAGTTAAAGGAAACTAAGTACACCAGAGCGAATAAAAGACGTGGAAAGGAAGACAAATAAGCCCATCAATTGCATCACTGAAAGGTAAAGAGGTATTGCAGAGGCTGCAGAATCCTCAAACCCTCGTTTGAGAAGAGGAGAGAGAGAGAGAGAGAGGAAGAAGACAAGAGCTACACTGTCCTCCATCCACGCAGTTTCTCTCTCTACTTAGAATTCTCTCTCTGTGAGTAATATGGGAGTTAGGGCTGGGGTTAGGGGAAGGGAGCAAGCAGGAGATGAAGGCTACGTCGCATCGAAAAGTTAAGAGCAGACTGAGTAGTACAGAAAAATACATGTCTTCGGGGGTCAAAGAGTGTCGAGAGATAAGAAATAGGAAGGAGCAATAATGGAGGGGGTGGGTACTGGGACCCCTTCTGGCAGGGCGTGGGAGAGGGATGAACATGATGTTGTCGGTTGGTTTCAGAGAGAGAGAGAGGGCTTTAGAGTGAGAGTTTCAGAGAGGAGAGAGAGAGAAGAGCTTGAGATCTTTCATAAGTCATCGGTTTCTCTTTGCACTTATTCGACTCTTTCATCTTTTGGTTCGGCTTCACAATAAGCAACCAAGCTGTCTCTTGTTGGATATGTAGCTGGCTTGTTGGTGTCACTAAAGCAAAACCCAAAACACCCCTTCTTAACCAGAAAACCCTAAACCTTTCTCTCTCTTTCTCTCATTCTCTCTCTTCCCCGTTTCTCTGCAGAATTTAATGGTTTCTACGTAAGCGAAAGACAGCATTTTTAGGCATGGCTGATGCTCAATTCAACCTCTCTCAATTACTGGCTGCTTATCTGCTCCTTCATCTGCTCTAATTTTGAGCTTTCCAGTCGCTGTATCTCTCTCTCTCTCTCTCACACACACTCTGAGGATGAGTTCTGAGAGGGAACAGTGTATTTTCAGCTGCTTTTGTGACGGTGGGTTCGTTGCTAAAAGTTAATGGAGGATCTTGGAAGTGGCTAATTAATTAAGCTACTTCTACGAGGTTTGTAGACGTTTCGTTTTTAAACGGAAAAAGTTCCAAGATCTGAGAGATTTTTCGTTACCCGATACGATAATCCTTTATCCAAACTGGTTTTGCTTTTTTAAGCTTTAATTTTTTTCTCTAACAATGGATGTTGGTGATTTCAACAAAGAAACAAGAATACCAGGAGGGTCTTCATCTTCCACATTTGCTCACCTCATCGGAGAATCTTCGGCCGGAGTTGACAGAAGACGATCATCGGAAGCCATACACAACGGCGTTAATTTTCCTCATCTTCTTCGTCAAGAATCGCTTGGCCAACAAAGAGATGTGGTTCACGATCGAGTGGCTTCACCGGAAGAGAATTTCTGTTCGTTTACCGGTAGATCTAAACCGAGGAACTCACCGACGGGAACTACTAGATACCGGGAATGTCTCAAAAACCACGCCGCGAATGTTGGTGGGAACATTTACGACGGCTGCGGTGAGTTCATGCCGAACGGCGACGACGGAACCCTAGAAGCCTTGAAATGCGCCGCCTGCGACTGCCACCGTAACTTCCACCGGAAAGAAGTCGACGGCGAGACGCAATTGATAAGTCCGACCTCGAGAAGAGCCATTGTCCTCAATCATCTTCAGCTTCCACCGCCATTGCCGTCTCCCCACCACCATAAATTCTCAATGGGCCTGAATTTCCACTCAAGCCCTACCGCTCCGATCGTGGCGCCGATGAACGTCGCATTCGGCGGAAACGAATCCTCAAGCGAAGATCTAAACGTCTTCCATTCCAACACCGACGGGGTTCCACACCCACCATTTTCGCTCTCGAAGAAACGATTCAGAACCAAGTTCACTCAGGAACAGAAGAACAGAATGCTGGAATTCGCAGAGAAAGTGGGGTGGAGAATGCAAAAGCAAAACGAAGAAGAAGTAGACAAGTTCTGCGCAGAAGTAGGAGTAAGGAGACAAGTTCTAAAGGTATGGATGCACAATAACAAAACGACCACCATGAAAAAGCAAAGCGAGAATCATGATCATACGTTGGAGATCACGGGAGCAGCCGATGAAATAGATTAGCTCTTTGAAGCCACAGCTCACTGCGTAGGTCATCAATGGAGGAAACCGAGTAGGAATTTGAATTATAATATAAAAATGTAGTTTAGAAGAGCGGAAGAGACGATGGATGAAGGAAGGCATCCATTGATTCTTCTGCTTATTCTTCTTGTGTCCATTGTTGGTGTTCTAGAGCACTGCTTTTTCGACAGTCTTGTCCTGTACTAAGATTCTTCCCTCTCCCTAAGTTCACTATCTCGTCTATTTGTTCCAAAACATTCATTGATCGTCTTGTTGCTTTCTTCTTCCTCTTCGAACAAACTCTACTGTTTCAACTCGCTAATCTACGAGAAAAGGAAACAACTGTGTCATCCCCAAACACAAAATTCCAACCAAGCATAAAAGGTTCTTTATCAAGGGAATGTTTTGGTATGGTTTTCTAGAAGCTCCTCAAACTTCTAATTCTTTTCTTATGAATTATGATTATAGAGTACTAATGATAATCACCCTAAATAAAATACTCTTCTTTGTAATTTGATGTAATTATTTGTAAATTGTTAACTATATTCTAATTATTAATTATTTTTCTAATTATTAACTATATTCTAATTATTAATTATTTTTCTTATAAGTTAATTACACTATTAACCCCGATTTGCGCGAGAGGAGGGGATCGATACCCCGCATCTCCATTATATTATGTAAAGAAAATATATTCGCCTATAAATATGTCGTTCTGCATTTGTTCCCGCCTGTTCTCTCTGGTCTATCGCTCAGAGACGATCGCAACGACTCTCTTACGCTAGTTTTATCGATCGCTGTTCGTGTATGAATTCGTTGAATTTTCCTTGACCTTCTACTTTTTCTCCTCTCTGGAAGCGTCGAATCGTCTTCGATCCTAGAGGTAAGTAATGCTCTCCGCATTAGCCATTTTTCAAACTTACCTTTTTTTTTACTGACATTCGTTTGCTTTTGAGTTTTTTTCCGATTCGGCTTTTCTTTTTGGAATCTATACCTATCAGAATAAAATTATTTATTATATGCGCTTGTTTGATTTTCGTGTATGTACATCTGATTAGCTACGACAACCTTCATCTCGGAACTAATTTTGCTACTTGTTTCGACTCATTACGTATTTTTTGGTGATCGTAAGTAGAAATATGGATAGCAAACTCTCTATTTGGGGTTTCTGATTGGATGTATTACCTTCAGATTGATTTTGTGATCCCAAATAATTTATACAGGGACATTTGAACAGATAGTTACACGGTAAGATTTTCACACTTGAGGTTGAGGCCATTGCAGTAGGCAGCCTAGAGGCAGTGCATGTACTGGTTATTCTCATCGCATAACAGTTTTATACCTCTCAATGGAGATTCATACTCAACCTGCGAAATAATTAAGTAGAGTAAGGGGAAAAATCGACTCCAAATGCATGTTAATTCCTTTCAAAACTCTTTGACTTAAGTGAAAATGAAAACGATAAACTTCCTCAAAGGAGAAATGAAATTTTTGGTTTCATAAATGGGGGTTATGTTAGTAGCTCTCTAGCCTAAGTGTAGCCCGTCGTCGTGGAATCGATTCTGTTATAAATAGGTTATTTCTTTGTTTATTTTGTTTTTCCATGCATTTTATAATTAAATAGTTTACCTTTGCATCCACTATCCTGTGGTTCTGTAATTGGGTATAGGGACTTGCCCAGCTTCTATGTACATAAGATCTCTTACTAGTAGCTCGTAGTGACGTTTAACTTGCTCTGCTGTTTTCCCCTCAATAGCCCTGGCAACTTTTTCCCAACGATCTGGGGTCTTCTGCTCGTATAAGGCCAGAGCCTCCTCGAACCTCTTGTTCTGCTTGGGGGTCCAAGAGTTTGAAGCCATTCTATCTTGGAAAAATATAAAGGTGGAATAAGTGTAAGCTTAGGAGGATTGTAAACAATTAGAGCAGTAAATCTATAAAAATACACTTTGGAAAAGAAGAAGCTAAGGAGTGACAAAGGTTTTCAAAGGAGATTGCTAGTATCACTGGCGTGGTTTGGGTTTGAGGTAGCAATGGTCCTTATAAACTGGTGCTGAGGAGAAGAGAAATGTTATAAAATTTGCTTGCCACTGTAGAACAAAATTCTTTCTTGCTTTCCTAATATGAATTCCAAATTTTGGTATAAGAAAAAGTTAATCAACTTCCAAGGCCGCTGTATATATTAACTCCAACATAGTTAGACACTCAAATTTGGTTGGTTATCTTTTTTCCCCAGGTGGTGCAATGACCTAGTTGATGAATATCTTTTAGAAGTTAAAAAATGCATTCTTTTCCAATATCAAATTAAGGCTAACAAAGACAAGCTTGTGATGGAAAGAGTTTTAAAGTGGCCACTCTTAAGTGATGGTGTGGGAGTCAACGAGCAGCCTTTTGTTTTATTATAGGCAAGTGGAATTGCTTAAAATTTTGGTTTGGTGGGGGATAAGATCCGATTCTTAGCATGCATTTGCGTAGAAAACTAACCCACTTTTAAGCATAAAGACTAATTAATGGCACTTGTTAGATATTCCACTTTTCTCTCAAGCGGTAGCCTAGGAGTTTCCTTTTTTATGACATTTGACACTATACTCTAGTCTATGATTCCATAGGATTTTTAGCTACAAGATGTAGCTTTAAACATACTCATTAAAGTTGCTACAAGCAAAATTATTGAAATTTTTTTTGGCTCTTCTGAGAGAAATTGTAAATAATATCCTATTTGCATTCTTTTATTTTATTGAGTAATTCTGTATTTGTAGTCTTCTTGTATAGTTTAACTCCTATCACTTTTTCATACAATTAAAAGTTTCCCAAAAGCATATACTCATTCTAACGATTATATATGTACTATAGTCCTTTTTGTCCGTTGTAAAAGCATTATTATGTGAGTAGATCACGTCTTTCAAATAATTATTTCACAAGAAATTACAATTTATAATAATAATGGCATTTTTACGCACAAGATGACAAAAACAACACTGTCACTTTGAAGAGAATCAATTACTAAATTCATTCAATAGAGGAACCGTTGACTCTACTTTGAAAGACATGAAGTATAATGGATGTAATGTTCCGAAGCAAGGAATAGATTTGCTTGGTTCATCTAATTGCCAATGAGATAGGCACCATTTTGTAGTTGGGAATGATATTCTGATCTTTTAATGTATTCAATATATGCTATATCTGTTATTTTATTCAGGGAGTATATATGTTTCATTTTTAGTGTAGTGGAAGTAGGAAAATAGATAAATATATGCCAGTGGCTGTTCTTCTTTTGATTTGTTAAAAAATTACAAATGGATCACTTATTAGAAAAGTGACATTCTGTCTATGGTTTTAAGTCTTCTTGTTGAAAGGTGGTTGGCTTTTCAAAATATAATCAAATATCATGATATTGGTTTTTGAAATCTAATGTCTATGTTGTGGTCTAGACTTTTCAGTAAGTAGCAAATAGCTGGAGGGAAGAACAAAAGACAAAATTACCATGAGGAGATATCCACATCTACGAGTCTACATATACATTGAACAAAATAATTGTAATCTTTAATAAACTCGGACTAGCCAATATAATCCATCTGATATATATTTAATTTACTTGCACCTCTTATTCCAACTGAATAATGTTAACATATCTAATGAATTTTACTTGATTTTGAATCCATATTCTATGAGCCAAGGGGAAAAGGGATGTAAACATACTTGAATAGCTAAGTACAAAATCCAATCATCACTTCTTTTGACTGTATTTTAGTAAGGATTAGTAATTTTTCCCTCCAACAATTACAAGTAGAGTTGGCAAACGTTTTCCAAGTGAATAGGCTCTTTTGGGAGGAGATCAGGTGCAGTATATATATCTGTTATATGGCTAAAATGTTGATGAACGGGTTTGTTTAATTGTTATAGCCACAATGTTCTATGGATGTGACGAGCTTGAGCTTATTCGTCAAATTGGTAATTATTTTTCAACTTGTTGGCTTATATCATCTAATCAGCTTTTTTTAATTCTTTTATTCTCAATCTTCCTCCTCATTTTATCAGAATTCTGTAGAAGGAATCAATGCACTTTTTTTCTTTTTGGCTGTTGTTGCGTGAATTAATATGCTACGACCTACTGGAAATATGACTAGATGGTGGCAATGGCAAGTTCGCTCAATCACAGGTAATCTATTTTGTATTTGCGCCAAATCGTTGAACATAAAATCTTCAATTCTTTAATAATACTCTCCTTTGAAGTAGTCATTTAATCGCTTCAATTCTCCACTTTGCTGCTCCACTACTGCTCTGGCTACATCAACAATAGAAATCATGCCAACAATTTTTCCATCTGTCACTGGAATATGCCTTATTTGATTTTCTCCCAAAATGGACAAAAAACTTTCCTTACTCCTTCATGTTGTATTTCTACTCAACTGCTAAACTATGGGTACTTGGATAATAGAATATTACCTGTCATAAGCTGCATTGCTTGAAGAATATTTGTGTCAGATGTCATTGTTATCAACTCGTTCTGTAAATGTAAGTGTTCAAGCTTCATTAGTGTTGATTATTCTCTTGTAATCCTCAAATATATTAATATTCCTAGTAATGATGTGACTAAACCCCATACAAATAATTCATTACTATTTAATTAGTATATTATGGAAAAAGGAATTTCTAATAGTGAGTTCTCTAAGGAGAGAGTCAGCAGATCTCTTGAATGTTTAAGCTAGTTTGTAATTTTGTTTAGTATTTTCTATACATGGTTCCTCTCACAAAGATGTAAAAATACCTTATTAGTCATTATTTCCCCAACTCTTGTGTTTGCAGGTGATCTTCCTTTTGCAAGTATTTTCTGCAGGTAATCTGATGAGCATCCATTGAAAGTTAAATAGGATTATTGGCACGAACAAAATTCTATACGTTCTTGAAGCTCCAGGTGATAGCAATAAAGACATGAAAAATTCTCAAAGCAGTGGATTCAACTCTTCTAGAGGAGAAAGTATCTTAAAAAAGAAGATATTTCCTAATTTGTCCGCGGCCTGATTTTCATTGGCAGAAATTCCGGTGAGTAGAAGGCTATCAATCGGTAAATAAAGCCATTGACTAAGGCCATTGACTCTCTCTCTCACAGTTCAAATCCCTTTGCTGCTCTCCTTGTAGAGGTACCTCTATCTCCCAGATCATTCTCTCCTATTTTTGGTTGTTTTTCTTCCACGCTCATCATTTTCCTGGCTTTGATTCCTTCCATTTGTTCACCTTCAAGTTGATAGGCGTTAAATTTGAAGCGCTGGAAACACGAAAGCAAGAGCAACCTCTCACCAGCTGAATAGCCTGAATCCAAGCTTGGTTTTGTATTCTGAGACAAAAGAATAAGATTTGGAGTAACCACTGTGAGAACGGCCCAGAAGAAGACGATCAAAACATAGGCTCTTCCTTTCATTTGGGAAACTGGAACCGATACACATTGATGGGAGGAGTCCGAACCAATAAATGGGACGTGAAACCTCAGACTTAACACAAATTGGCGTTATTTATGACATTTATTAGTTGAGAAATATCCAAAACTAGATGGAATTTAGTTTCATTTTTAATCTTAGATGCCTTTAGAGGGATGTAAGCAACCTGCCCAGCAAATGTGAAGGAACCAATGAATCAAATGGTTGCTGGATTTCCAACATCTTTAGTAGCAAGCGTAGCAACAGAACTTTAAAAGCAAAAATCACTAGCAAAAGGCAGAACCAGCAATGACAGTACGGATAAATATATAAAACCTGACAAAATTACACAAAACAAAGAACAAGCAGGTCAATTTACAAGGCTTTTCTCTCATTTTTGAGTCCAGGAACACTTATAGAAATATTGATCATCTAGATACAGAGGTCGCCTGCATACACTAAATAAGAAAATCTGGGAAGAAATAAATACTTGAGTAGATAGAAAACAAGGAGAGGGAGAAGAAATATATGACTGAGAAAACCCTTAATCCCTTCTTCTGCTACTGCTGCTTGAGGCAGGTTGCTTCCCTTTATACCTCTGCCAAAACCAAGAACACTCTGTTACATATTAACAAAATAGAACTATGCATGAAAAGGACTGATATTTAAGCAGATATTAAGAATGGGGAGAGTGGAAATTGGTGGGTTGGTGTTATTGTAGGCGAGTTCACCTGTTTTCCAATGCTGAAAGGAACATATTTGAACTTGATCATGTGCATGATTTGGCGTTTCATGGTGAGGACAAACAGAACAATCCAGTAGAAGAGAAGTATAGGCCAGAAAACAGGGACATCGAATATGGAGAAGAAGGTCATCAGGAAGGCAACGCAGAAAGCTTTTGTTATGGCATACCTGAAACCATAATACAATATAAAAGTCATGCGATATTGAAATTCCACAGTTTAGTAAATAAGAAAATGTGTTGAACATATTGTAAATTTTTGTTGGCTTCTACATGAAAAAATAAATAAAAATATTTAAGAAACAGCCTCGTGCATCCTAGCGCCATCGTCTCTAATAACCTTAACATTCACAGCCTATTTGAACAATATATCCGGTAAATTATTTGAGCAAATTTAGCAAGAGGAGGGCATAAAAATGTACTGTAACAAATTTCTGTAGACAATAAAAGATTCATGTGCCCTCAAGAAATAGACGTTTTTAAAACATTAAGTAGATAAGAATAGCCTATCAGCTACACGGTTGACCTATAAAGTAAACAATGTAAAACATATGCTCATCAAATGTAATGCAAATCAATGCTTTAGCATGATGAAATGAACACCATTCACAATCATCATATACAATATACAAAATAATAAATGAGGGAAGATGGATCAGAAGAAAACAAAAAATTAACAAAATATTTCAATTTAAATTCAAGGAGCCTGAATAAATGAGTAAATGTATCAATTGAAGTACCAGAATTTGAACTCTGGAAGACGCCGTACAAAGGGCTTAAACTCATCAGAACCCTTAGTTGGCAACGAGGCTCCATCTAAGACTTCGAGCTCAGGATCAACCTTTGGTGATAAAAAGCCTATCAACAGATTCAAGACATAGATTCCCAGGCCGTATGATACAACATAAAACCCTTGAATGTAGTAAACACGCAATACATAAATTGCTGAAACAGCCAGAGTCCCAATCCACCTCTCAACTGGGTGAGGGGTGGAACGATCCAAATAGTACTGAAACACTCTGGAGAAATCACTTCTCCACTTGGCTAGAGGAGCCACTGCAGAGGAAGCATTGCCCCCAACACCTTCCATTCAAGTGTCAAACGTTAATAGTCCTGCTGAGATTCGAATTCGTTAAATATGAATCCAAATTCAAGTGCAAGCAGCTGGAAAAATAAATTACTCTAATCTTTACTTTTTTTTTCTTTTTTTGATAAACCAGCAAGTTAAGGTAAGCCCATAATCCACCTCATGAGGTATAGTTTGAAAACTTCAATTTGGTTCGCTCAACAACAAAACAGATAGCATGAAAAAATAAACCAAGCAGACGATTTCTAGCTTTGTTGTTTTCAAGATCAAAGCGGGGATTAGGTGGCTGTCGAGAGAATGGTAACGTTAAATGAAACGTCAGTCAGCTCAAGAAGATCGGGTTTTAAAAATTGTAGAAAGCAACCCATTAGGAAAGCCGAGAACACTGAAATAATCTATGAAACAAACATAGGCGGACAAAAAATATCAGGAGCAGTGATAAAATTGAGAATCTTAGATATTGAGAGCAAAAATCGTCCCAAAATTAGGGTGCAAACCTGATTCAAACAACAATCGATGGAATCAAATCGAACACATACAATTACCAATAAATGAATCACAGAATAGGAACACAAGCAAAATTTAGGAGATAATCGAACCTGGTAGGAGCGAAAATGAGGAGGAAAGCAGTAGGGTTGGGAATGGATTCTAACGCGGTCCGAGTTTCTCAGAAACCAGAGACATGGAAAATTATGCAGTTGAAACGCACCGTTTAAGTTCCATCGATTCCAATTTCACCCTACTATCGATTATCACAAATCTGACCATGAAACGAGGCTTCTAGAAGGTATTAACTTAATGACTAAGTTTTGAAATGGATTATTGTATCTCTTCTAGTTAAGTAAGAGTTAATATAAAATTAATCTCTTATTATATAATAAATAAATAATTATTTCTTATTCATTAATTATATTTGAATTTATATAATCACTCAACAACACATTTAAAAATATAACAAGAATAATTATATATTAAATAATCATATAATCACCTATCAAGCAATATTTAGTGGATTAATTTTAATTTTATTACATGTTAGTGAACATTTTAACTAGAATAATGAATTAGTCTACAGTTATCTTTTTAACTAGAATAATTAATTAGACTAATTAATATTGGATATATGCAATAAGAATTTAGAATAAAAAAATAAAGTTAACATTTATTAATATTTGCTTAAGTTAATTAAAAATATGAATATAGATTATAGAGAAATAAGAAAAGGGTGAGGCCCATCAATTGGGCCCAATCAGTAGAACCCAGATTTCTTATCTGCCGCAAGCATCTAATCTGTATCCACCAACCTCTGCTCCACACGCTGCTTCGGAAATGGCGCTCGCTCTAACCAACAACTTCCTCCATGGAAGACCTTCTGCTCCGCTCCTCCGCGAGAAAAAGGTGAAGAAGTCACTCTACCTTTCCTTTTTCCAAACTATAATTCCGCCTCCGAATCGAATCGTTAGTTTTTTTTTTCTGTTTCTGATTTAGGTGATTGGAGCTAGGAATTGCCGAGCGGTGATTTCTTGTAGGAAGAAGGAAATACATCCGGAGTTCTACGAGGATGCTAAGGTATACTGCAACGGAGAGCTGGTGATGACGACCGGAGGGACTAAGAAGGAGTACTCGGTGGATGTTTGGTCCGGCAATCACCCGTTCTACTTGGGAAGCCGATCGGCTCTACTGGTGAACGACGATCAGGTGGAGAAGTTCAGGAAGAAATTCGGAGCGCTTGAGGATTTCATGAAGATTCCTGTGCTGAAAGGAGAAATCGTGCTTCCGACGAAACGCAAATCTGGCGGCAAAGGAGGGAAGAAGAAGTAGAGAGGAGAACCCTAACGCTGTAAGTGTAGCGTTGTTTATTGGTACGTGAAATCGAAATTAACATTTCCTGGACATGAATTGTTTGATTCTTGGATTAATGGAAGCGTAAAACGCAGACAAACTCCACGGTTAGACATTGTTGAAGCTCTGCCATCTTGATTTGAATCAAATTCAAACGTTATACGTTTTTCAAGCTCTATCGTCTTGATTTGGATCAAATTCAATAGAGTCATTGGAGCAAGATTAGATTCAATTGAAGAGGCCCTTGATGGATTGGTACCTAAAACCCAAAAATTGAAAACAATGGATTAAATTTGAAAATCGACTGCTTTTAGAACATTATCGATTTGCTACTTTGGCTAGACACTTGTATTAAGGGTGAACACAAGGCTGGTTCGATCTAGTTCCACTCGAACAGAAACTAGAGATACAGATCATGGGATAAGAAGTTGAGAATCAGAATCGACATATTGGTTCCAAAGCCAGATCCGAAACGAACCATAATCCATAATTCGGTTTTGAATTTAAATTAATTTTTTTTGGTTTAAGTCGGGTCGGGTGTGTTTCAACTCAGGTCATAACCATTAACCTAGAATTGGATTGGGAATAAGATAGAATTCAGGTCATTAAATGACTAATTTATCCCCACGGTGATCACATTGGTATTTTAAAATTATGGGGCATATTTGTCCTTCTTCTCTATATATTTTGCTGGAAGAATCGTTTATTTTTGTCGGGGATTCAAAACTGTTGGAATTCGGAAATCAATTCCCGTCAGTTTTCGGAAATGGATTCTCCATAACGTCGAGGCCGACGCCATGATCGGCATGGAGATTTCTCGGCGACGGAGGCGATTCAAGTGGATGTTTGAACTCTGCCTCGCTATTCTTCTCGCCGCTCAATCCTCCACCTGGTTTCCCCCACTCACCGAATGCGTCACTCAGCTTGTTCGCCGTCTTCCGCTCGTCTTCAACTCCCCGTTCTACGTTTTTATGCTTTTCAACGCCGTCCTCTTCGTTGTTTACTCTCTGTCTGTTGATCGGAAATACGAACGGATTTTGCTTGACGACGATTTCGGCAAAGAATTCGGGAATGACTGTGATTCTCGTAGTCTGATTGAAGCAGGTGATGAGTCGATGGAGGCTATGTCTGTCGATAAGAAGAAAATCGTCTGTGCGGATAATGCCGCTTCTCCGATCAAAGATAGCATCGAAGATCGTACGGTCGCTGCAATTACGATAGCGGATAGATCGGAGTCGCCGATTTATAAGAATCCAGATCACGGAATTACAAAGGAAATATCCGATTTGAAAAGATACCGCCGAGTTCAATCTGCGAGATTCGAGAGGCGGATTGCTGAGAAGCCTCAGGCTGAATTTCGGCGATCGGAAACGGACATTTCGATGAGAATGGTAGGAAGGGGAGGAGAATCGACAGTGCGGCGCGTGGAGGAAATGAACGACGAGGAGTTCAAGAACAGGGTAGAAGCTTTCATTGCAGCGCAGAAATGGATTCAGATGGAAGAGCGGAGGGAAGAACAAAGAGGGAATCACACTGCCCTCGCACTGTGTTGTTAGAAACTCGAATCAAAACCATGAACCATGAAGCAAAATCTGCTCCGATTAGCCATTCACTTTCGTTAAACTACTACACTCTTGTCTGAAACTGGGTATTCTCTGAACTCAAATCTTCTTTGGGAAAAGATGAAACTTTCAAAGTGGGCAGACATGGAGGTGATAGAAGAAGAGAAAGATTCAGAATGATCCTAAATCCTAATCCTATTCATTAGGGAAGAAGAATTCGTATAAATATTATATCATAATTAGCTTTTTAATCTAACCATGGTTAGGTTTTTCATAATTAGCTTCACATCAATATAAATATTATATCATAGGCTGCACTTGCTTTTTTGTCAATTCTCATGTCCCCCACTCACTCTATTTCCTTGAACATAAACCCAGCACACACACAAGGAACAAAACATAAAACACAATAATTATCCTATTTCTTGGCTTTATTTCATCATCTTGACTCCTAGTTCTAATCCATTTCTAAATCCTTTTCTACCTTCAGCATATCTCGAACGGCGCTCGGATCCACCTCCGGCCAGGCAAATGCAGGTTAAAAGAGCATAATTTGTGCAAATAAAAGGGTTACAGGGCTCTAATGAGTGTTTTTTTTCTGTTATACACAACTCCAGCATCAGAGGAAACGTTTCTATAATCATTTAGTCAATGGACGACAGAGAGAGGCAATTATTGAAGTGGGATTCTTGTGATTGTCTCTTTCCTTGTAAGTTGGAAAGTTCAAACGAAGAGCTATTATTTTGTATCTTTTTCTCTGATATCACAACATGCATGAACTGACAATTCCTGTTTTTTTTTTTCTGTTTAAATAAAATCAAACTCAAAACTAACCGGATTTAAGCAGAAGTATCTCGATTGATGCGAGTTAAGGCCACTGGGCATCCGCTTTTCAGCTTTGAAAATAACGTCCACTTCTCAATGCTGGAGTCTGAGTTCTTCACCTCCCACCTGAGTATATAACAAGAAGAGGGTTTTTTTTTAAATTTGTGATATCTTACATCAAATCTTGAAGGATGAAACTCATTGGGGTCATTGAAAAGAGATCTTGCGTCAATATTAACATTCCACCCTTTCTTGATTTTGAAGCCTGTGGAAAGAGATATCTAAAGAGGATGATAGTTCGTTGAAACTGAGACTAAATTAAAAAAATCAAATTTAGCGGATTATTTAAACTGAAAGTAGCGAACCTTTAATCTAGCAGTCTTGGAGCTCTTGCCTAGGAAGCCATGGAACTATTGATGCCATTCTTAAGGATTAGTTTACAGCCGGTTTTACATTTAAACTTCATAACTCACGGTAATTTATCAATGACAAATGTCTACGATTGAGAAATATCAGAGCAAAGTCCTAATTTACACTCTTGAGTTACGGACCAATGTCCAGTTTACAAGTTACAAGTGTGGCTTTATACTCTGAAAATTAATTAGGGTAATGTTACGTTTACCTTTTTAACATACTTTCTTATTTTACACGCTAACATGTTGAGCTGTGATTGATGTATTTAAAATGTATTTAATGTATTATAATTGAAATAATTATTTATATTTATTGCATTAATAACAGCCTGACACGTCAAGATGTAAAATAAGAAAGTATGCTAAGAAAGTAAACCTAGCAGTATTCAATTAATTAAAGTGTGATCCTAAACTAACTCAATCATTAGATTAGATGATCAATCAGAGCATATAAGTACCTTGGAAGAAAAGGGCATTTCATTTAGATCTGCTAACTTGAGAGAAGACCTTGGTGAAGCTCTTTTAGCTAGTTGAAGATGCTCATCCTGTTTCAATCAGTAAAACACTGGAGATCAAACCACTTCAGTTACAAAGATTCACTGCAAACAAAAGTCGCATTTTTTCGTATAAATTTAGCAATGTGTAAATGATGAATTCAAGGCTTGATCAATCACATTTACTCACCCTCACTGCGTCTAGAACCTCCTGATTCTCACCTAAAAATTTAACCATCCAAGCCACTGCACTTGCTGCTGTATCCTGACTTGCTTTCAGCAACAATTTGTTTTTTCGAAATCTTCAAAATGTAGAATATTTTCATAGCAGTTATAACTATGACGAAACTCCATGGGAGTAACTTGACCTGCAATAATCATAGTTAGGATGTTATCTTTTATTTCCACATTTGTAAGTACTCTGAATTCTCCATTGTCAACCTCCATCACAAGGTGCTGCAGAAAATCATCACGATAAGATTCTGATGATCTTCTTTAATTAACTGTTTTGTCAAGAATCTTCATGATTCTCTTCCGTGCCTGAAACATCATTAGCATGGTGTTTTTTTAATTTATTTCTGTTGCATAAACAAAACAAGCTAATTTACCTGGAGACTTTTGTAGAATCCAGTACAGCCTTAAGGGGAATGCAAGCATTGCTTCACAAACACAAGCTACCTCCTTTTGTATCAATTCTAATTCAGTCCCATTCTCTAAACTAATCAGCATTTTGCACATTGCCTTACACGATATCTTCACCATAACAAAGCATCCAAAGAATCAACTCTAGATTTTCCATTTCCAAACTTCAACAATTAAAAAGGAAACATGAATCATTCTCATTTCTATAAGATTTCATCGTTCAAACAACTCAATGCATACCACTTCAAATAGGTAAATCACGAATCATTCTCATATCTATGTGAAAGATAGCAAGTTACATTCATCGTTTACCTTGAGAGCTTCATCAAGTACAACCAAAGTACTTTTATGTTCCCAGCCAGCAAGAGCTTCCGTTGCCAATTCATCAAACTGTTCAACAAACACAAGGAAGTCGTAGAGATAAAATTGACCAGACGGTTTCGGAGCAGTTTGTGTTGTTGATGAGAAGCACAGAGTTAGCTACAATCTCCAACAAGTTTAGCAATTGATTTTAAGTATCTTTTAGTGAATTTTCCAGACTCATTGTTCAAGATCACTCTAGAAGATTCAGTGCTTGAAACGAAAACATTGGTTTCTCCAAATATTCGGGTTTGAAAACAGTGCCCATATCTGTCACAGAGTAAGAAATAAAGGGATTGGCATAAAAAAATCAGACAAATTCGAAGCAACACAATAATTTTCTTTTTTTCTATGCCGGAGGCAGCGAATTCGAACAAAATCATAAACCCATTGCCACCGTTAACCGCAGCCATAAACTGTATTGTTTCTCCCAACAACGACAATCCTCCGTTACCTGGTGGAAAACCATCAATACACTCTCGATTGGAGTAGTAAGTTAGTTTCTTCAGCACTTGACCTATCAATAACAGAAAAGCACCGAGAACAAAAGCAGTAGAAAAACAAAAGTGACAATGGCGTTCTCCAGCCGATGAGGAAGACATCATCTATATTCCGTTCCAAAATCACCCACGCCTCAGAACATAGGCGACGTAAAATGTAGCAAAACCTCCTGCAAAAGTTGCGTTGAAGCCGTGGCCATTGTCGTTGTATAAAGAGAACAAAAACCCAAAATTGCCCAAATTCTGACGCGAATTTCTTTGATCTGAAGGCAATCTCATGATTGCTTTCTGGAAGCGACGACTGCAGTGCACTACGATGGGGCAGCAAGGAACTAGAATCGACGTCCCACCACAAATTGTCGAGAAACGAGGAAAGAAGCTGAAGATGGTAGTGCTGAGTTCAAAGATCACCTGCCA